>JANHFR010004426.1:36517-47660 GCA_032468015.1 Mimophis mahfalensis
TTTAAAAGCACAACTATGAAGACGTGGGAAAATACCCAAACAAAGCATAATGCCATACACATAAATACCCGTGAAAAAATAAGAAAACATATATGTATGTATGTATGTATGTATGTATGTATGTATACAAGTCTTGTTGTCTACGAAAACACACACACACACACACACATACACATATATATATGCATGTGGGTGTCTGTGTGCGTGGGTCTGTGCCATATATGCTCCGCAACAGCTGGACCAATCTCGACCAAACTTGCCACGCAGGTAACTTACCCTCTTGCGACAAACACTGTGGGGGACTCACATGCCTTTGGGGTATCTGTGTCCCCTAAAAAGAGTGCTGGAGTTGGGAATGGTGAGCACTGGCACTTGGAGGATGAAGACGCTATGGAGCACACCCTTTGCTATGGAGTTTCCCCTTCTGCCTCCAGACCAATTCCCAGGGTTGAGGAGGCAGTGGGACAAGTTTGGGCCCTGTGGGGCCGACTGAGAAAGGGGGAGGCAGCGGAGGTGGTGGGACAAGTTAGCCAGGCCCCACTATACCCAGGTGAAGCCAGGTCATCAGCTAGTTTCTTATATTACCCACACTTTCTTAAGAGCTGTAAGTGCCATATGCAATTTCAGGGAGGGGAGTCCACAGTTTTGGTTAACTAGCAGATTATTAATTGTCTTGAATACATAAAAATATGTTTTTGTATTCTTGGTTGATCTAATATGACTTTCTTATATACAGATAGTCTTCAACTTATGACAATTGAACCCAGAATTTCTGTTGCTAAATGAAACATTTATTAAGTGAGCTTTGCTCCATTTTACAACCTTCTTGCCAAAATTGTTAAGTAATAAGTCACTTTTTTCAGTGTTATTGTAACTTTGAATGGTAATTAAATGAACTGTTGTAAGTTGAGGTCTACTGTATTAATTTCATAATCTCAATAGTTTTACATTATAATTTACATTATAAATTCTGAAATAAGGACATTACATTTTGTACAGTGTAGTTTAGAAGACATTTACCTCAAATTCTGCTTGTTGTCTTGCTAAAGTGATGTTGAATATATCTAAAGTCTTCTCTAGATCCTATGAAGAAAAGTTCAATGTTACATACAATACAAACTTATTTAAATATATTTCTACAGAGTTTCCATCACTAAATAATGTGGTTTTAAAGTGTAATGTCATGTGACTGTACGGCAGAGATAGCAGTCTTGGTTGATGTTGTTAAGTGAGGACCTCATGAGTCATTATATAATGACCTCAAGTGACCATAACTTCCAAATTCTTGCCAATGACTTTGCTTGTGGGAAATCATGTAATCATGAGCCAAGTCCCAATAGTGTAGCCCCAAAAGGGATACTGCAAAGGCCAAAGGCCAAAACTTCAAGACTGGTTATAAGTCCCCTTGTCCCAAAGGTGCTTTTTCAAGAGACAACAGTCCTTCCAGCAGTTCTCCGCACCCATTTGTACTACTCTGGTGATCTGAAGAAACAGAAAAAAGTAGCTTCAATGACTCTCTAAAAGAATGCAAATGACCAGTTGCCCACAAGGAATATAAATCCTTTCATTCCCCACCATCCAGTCAGAGCTGAAGAAGCTTCTTGGATGAGAAACGAAATGTCTTCAAAGAAAAATAACAAAGTCCTGTTGCCTCTTGATAAAGCACCTTTGGAACAACCATGACCTGGATGACTCAGAATCTCCATAGACAACTCCCCTTGTTCTGCATGCTTGTGGGTTGAGTGATCACTGAACAAATGAACACAAACTGAGGACTACCTGTAGTAGAATTTTTAATAATCAAAGATTCATAAGTTGCCCTAGCATATCCTCTACTCTAAACCAAGTACTATTGTTCCAGATTTCAGTCAACCTGCAGCAAATCTGGGCATCTTCTTAGAAAATTAAGAAAAAATATTATATACTGCCGATGAGCTTCCATTTTGAGATGATAAGATTCAAATCTATTACAGACAACCTGCAATTACAATATAACAATCATCCCCGATCATTCCTAGTATGAACTGTACCAGTAATTTTGGTCTGTTTGGAGGCCTAAATCTCTGAAAGTTTAGGGTATCTATTTTTACCACCAAAAATCCCAAAGTGCCAAGCAGATTTTTCTTGTTTCTAGTTCTGAAGGACAAGAGATATATTAATTATTGTTGAATTAAAACTTTTTGTCCCTATTTCCCACCCAGGCCCTGATATGCATACATAGTTGGAACAGTCATGCACAATTAGTTTTGGCATTCAAAATATACAGTAGAGAAGACAACTAGCAAAAGGAACTTTCTTTTGTTCAACTGAGGAAAGAACTGGACAAAAAAAGATACAGCCTTTCCTGAAAAAGTGTTCTCTCAATCCAATCAACTGGGCAACCTCTATTCAGGGGATTATCTCTTACAAGAGTTTATGCCTGTGAATGGGACAGATGTCATCCTTGCCAGCATAACCAGGATAGAAAAGGAAGATCTCCTGTTTTTTCTGCACCCCTCAGATGCACTTAGTACCAATGACCAGTTTTCATTGGTACTGCTTCTGAGAACTGTGGGTAGATATTACCATTTTGTAGTAGTTCCACTGTTTCCTGAGTGGATAATAGTAACAGAATTAGAGTTAGAAAGAAGTTAGTAATAGCTTTGTTGCATTAATAATACCATACATTCCAGATGATGGAAAGTAATTCATTCACTCTATCCTGTCCTGGTCAGGCCCATTTGGAACCCTTGGGATGGAAACTAACTGGCAAGTTCACAAGGAGAGCTTCCAAGATGGTGAGGGGAGGCCAGAAATAAAATCTTATGAGGAACAGTTGTATATTAGATATGTTTAGGCCACAGAACAGACAATTAAGGGGATAGCGTTCAAATATTTGAAGTGTTATCCAAAGAAGAAGAGGTAGACTAGACAGGATAGGACTGACCAGAATCAGTGGAAAACCACAATGGAGCAGATTCAGGCAACATGTCAGGAGGAACTTCCTGTCAGCCAGTCGAGGTTTATAAATAAATATGCAATCCATCATTATAATTTTGGAAAACAATTATTTTTGTAGCTTGTGATAAACATAGTGATTAAAACCTCTAACCTCCAACATAAACAAAATCTCTTGTGTAACCTTCTTTGAAGTTATTTTTGTTTTATAGAGCTCTTTATAACTTTTCACTTGATTCCTATGGTATCGAATATGTTCCCAAGACCACATTTGTAACTTAGGTTGGACGTTGACTTCAAGAATGCCTTGTGTAACATATTGCCACCTAACAGAAAAAGAAAAAGAAATATTAGGACATAATATTACATGAAAAGTTAGTATTTAAAAAAATTATATTTTAGTAAAGTAATCTTCACAAATTAATTTGTAATTCTTGATTCTCTTCCCCAAAATACAAAAATTAAATCTATTACTTTATTAATAAGGGTATTTATGAAAATCTCCCCTATCAAGTTTCTTTGGGATTTTGAATTCCAATTTATGAGAATATTCTAACAGAAAGACCATCAGAATTGTAGAAGTTTCCAAAGTTAATGGATGTATACCATTTCCTGGCATTGCTGTGAACAGGAACATCTGGCCTATATTTCCTATATGGTAAATTCCGGGTCATCATATCAATTGACTCAAGGAGTTCCATAATACTGAAATACTGCAAGAAAAAATGCAAAAAGATGTTTACTACTAGTATGGTATAATAATTATAATAAAATGTAAACAGCATTCACCTTAAAAGTTACATTATTTAAAGGTCGAATACACTGCAACATTAAGATGTTTACTACTAATATGGTATAATAATTATAATAAAATGTAAACAGCATTCGCCTTAAAAGTTACATTATTAAAGGTCGAATACACTCTAACATTAAAAGTTTTCATTTTATAATGACAATGGAGTATTTAACTTTGAGTTAAAGTAACAAGTATTCCAAGAAAAGTCTGTTCTTTGGCAGATATATTTATTTCAAGTTGTTGGCAAATAAATACTGATATGAATACAAGACTATGTGGAAAGTGTTGTAAAAGTGAATAATGTTGGGAAGTATCCAGTCTATGTCCAACAATATGGTTAAAAATTCAGGAGCATGAAAAGTTCCATCCCAGATAGCACTATAATTGATTAATTGACTGAATTTGAGTTAGTATTGACTCCTGGTGGTTGTCTAGCAAATCTGCAGTTTCCTTGGCAATATTTTGGAAGTGGTTTGCTATTATCTGCTTCTTAGGGCACATTTTTGACACTTAAAATAACCTTGATATACAAGCCTACTCAGATGTAAATATGGGAATTCTTTCAAAGATTACCAAACACTATAGTCTTATACAAAGATGCAAATAGAACAATGAGAATTTAATTCAGGAAATTAAAAAGGTTGCTATAAAAATCTACATCATTTATACAATTACCTGTGGTTTATTCAGTTCAATGGTTATATCCTGAAGATTTACATCCAGATCTAGTTTTGGTGCAGAAAAGTCAACGTCAGATCGTGGATTCATACGGAGTTTGGCTTTAGCTGAAATCGGACGGAATACTAAAAAGTAGAATTTTAGAGAAAGTTAATTAAGAAACAGATAGAGCATGCAAATAGATTATTTTTTTTCTAATATTATATGGATACTCCTTATGGAGGGATACGAAAACAAGATTCACTTTCAGGCATCGAAACTAAAGCTAAATTTTATAAGCAGTTGGCCAAAAAGGGACAAGGCTATGCTACATTTGCTCACAAATAGCATTCTGGAGGATAAAACAAAGATTTTACTATAATCTCTATAAGCACCAAGCCACATCAATATTGCAGGCTATCCTACTGTGAAGATGCAAAAAAAGTAGAACTGTGCCAATAAATTAGTTCAGTCCTAGATAGGTAGTCTAGTGCCAAACACTATCTTACAATGAAACCTGTTTTTATTTCTTTAGACCTATAAATATACAGTTTTCAAGGTAATAAATACCTATTTGTATTTTATCCAAAAGTAAATCAGCAGTCAGTGTAACATTTTAGCACAGACAAAATATGATCTCCAAGTTCCTTACAAAACTAATTTAACTATAACTGTCTGTATTAAATTAAGTTTTTGGCCTAAATAACGAGGTAGCTCCAAGAGGAAAATATACCTATGCTTACTGTACTCTACATATAAGTTTGTTAGGAAATATTAAAAACTTACCAAAACTGTAGCCTTCTGGAATCATATTAGTGCTTGCAATTCCATATTTTAAATGACTCTTTTTGGGGGGAAAATTGAATTGAAAATTTATTCACAATAAAAATGCAAAATGCAATATAAACCAAAGAGAGTATTTTTCCCAAGCAATATTCTAGACTAATCAATGTTAAGTTAAAATACAGAGACCCAAAGATATATCTTGCACAGGTTCAATAATTCTGTCTACATACCATGCAGAAGAGACTCCCCGTTTAAAAAGGTGGGAATATGTATTAGGATATTACAGTGAAATGTAAATTTTAAGTCACCCTTAGAATGGTAAATCACAAGAAGAAAGTAGAAAGAACTAATCTGACCTCTGTTCAGTAAGATCTGATTGAAAAAAATATCATGAGGAAAACAATCACCCACCCCACCCCACCGGACTTATTTAATGAAGAATACAAAAAGTTATAATAAAGCACAACATTTTAATTGTCCAAACGTAGACCCTAATGAAGCAATTCATTAATAAATCATGAGTAACATCAGGTCTTTAATTCAAAATATATACTGTGGTCTTTGGTCAGAAAATATTCATACTTGTTAGTTACAGGGGCGGAGTATTAATGAGCATTTACTATACTGCTTGGGTTCTATGCAATGGCATGTCCCAGGATATGACGAGATTCTAAAATATTTCACTTACTAAGGTTTTTGGTTGAAACAGTGAACATTTCCAAGAAAACCGAGGAAAAATACTTATATGCTTATGAATAAACTAAACATTTTAGATGCAAAAATACATCCCCAAAATTGCATTTGGCTTATTTGCTGATGAGTTTATCCATAAGCATATATAATAATACTTTTTAAAGTACCTGCATATCTATATGTAAGTTCTCAGATAAACCATCCACTGATATGCTAACACTCAATTTTTTAACCAAAATCCCACAATAATTTGGATAATTTGTAGATTATCTACAAATAAAATGATTACAGAAATTTTAGCACATAAATGTAAGGATCAGTTTATATATGGATGATATGTTTTTCATAATAATTGGGTAAAAAAGTTGATGTTGGCCGATATATATGAAGGTGTGCCTGTCATTGTACAAAGATGAGCTTATGGGGGGGTGCCATGGGCAGGTACTGCAGGTGGGCAATAGGTGGCAGTGAGGAAGCTGTAAATTTTCATCATACGACTGCAGGGCAGTAAGATATCAGGAATTATGAGGGCCAGTCATAAACTCATTTTTTCAGTTACACTGTAACTTTGAACAGTTGCTGAACAACTGGACATAAAATGACGACTACCTGTATACAAATTCAAAAATGCCAAACCTGAATTCCAAACTTTTAATCATTTAAATGTTTTTTTCCTGTTAAAGTGTAGATAATTTTTTCCATCTCCTGTATTTTTATTTAGGATCCCTAACAAACATTATTTTACAGTTTGGAGCAGGCTGGCCTTAATACTAAACTGGAGTTAAAACCTAAGACAATCACTTTGATTTTGATCAAAGTTGTTTTCAATTTAGCCTTATTATTCTACACTGATTTTATGTTATATTATTTCATTGTTTTATTTTAGGACCATTTACTGTTTAGGACCATTTTACAATGAAACTGGGTTGTTAATAAATGAGTATTTTGTTGCTAGACAGCTGTACAATATTTCCCATGCAAATCTGATTTAATGACTATATTAATCTTCATACATAATACCTATTCCCAAGATCAGCTAAAAAGAGAGAAAACAGACATAAATTTGCTAAGTTTGGTGAACCTTTTTTTATGCCTTTGAGTCAGTTTTTGATTCCTGGCAGTTGCCTTGAGTAGTCCCTGCAGCTTTCTTGGTAAGGTTTTCCAGAAGAGGTTTGTCCTTGCCTCCTTCTTAGGGATAAGAGAGAGTGCCTGGCCCAAAGTCACCCAGCTTCCTTCGTGCCTAAGGCAGAATTAGAACACAGTTTCCTGCTTTCTAGCCTAATGTTTTAATCACCATATGAAACTGGTTCTCTCATCAGTAGTGCTTCTTGAAAAGTTAACTAGCACATGACTACACCATTAATGATCTTTTTTTTTAGTTTAAAAAGACTCTGTATAAAAATATAAATGAACTGTAATTTGTTTTGCACAAATCATACTTGAAATGATTTATTAGCTCTGTCTACTCACCAAAGATTCTTTATAGTCTTCATGATAATACATTTCAGACTTCACGTTCCAGTATGCAAAAAAGTTGTCCAATCGGACTAACTGAAGTAAAAAAAATTTAAATAGGAATCACTGAATATCATATTTAATGTTATCCTGGTCTAATATCTTATACATATGCACGTTTATGAAAGTTATTACAAATATTGATATATCCTTGAGAAAAGTTAAACACATGTAAATGGAACTATTGAAATTAATCAAACAAAGCAGTGGTCCTCAACCTTTGTGGCTTGGTGGATCAGTGGAGCGGGAACTGGGCAAGTTGAGATGCATGAAAACATGTAACACATATTAGTTCTCGATTACGGACTATGACAATCAGAGCAAAAAAGGATATGTCTCCCTTGTATTTATTTTTAAATATATTTGTATTATAAAATATAGTGAAATTAGCAAACAAAAATAAAAACAGCAGTAACAGAATTAAAAATAATCATAATTGTTATTTAAAAGATTCATGGGATTATTCTTTGGCCATCAGGAATAATATTGGCAAAATGTGCCAGAAAATGGCTATTAGTATGTCCCAGCAATACAGCTGGAAAAAAAAAGAATATTTTACTTCGAATTACAAATGAAATTTGAATTTAAAAAAATCATCTGATGAATAAATCATTTTACTTTACCTAAAAGGAGTCCAAAATTTCAAACTGCCCAGCAAGATAATATTAAAGTAACACTTAAAATTGTATCTGCTTTAGCATAGGGTAGGCAAGACAATACAATGTTGCAGTTTCATTCAGTTATTTTTATTATTGGTGACCACATTTTAGTTGAAATTATTGTAACACTTGTATTTCTGGATTGACTTTATTTAATTATTATTGGCCACAGTTCCATTTAAATGAATTTAATAGTTTTATTCGTTGAATTGCCCCATGGCAGGTTTGTGGTGCAATACCATTTTCAAATGTTTTAAATAATTATACCCATTACAACAACAGTTCTCAAAACTATGGCTTGGGATCTCTGGGACTGTCATGAGCAGGTTGGGGTGTCACTGTGATTTTTATTTTAAGGAGAGTAGAACATGGCCATAATTTGCTCTAAATTCTGCTCTTTATTTTGTCTATGTAAATCCCAGAGGATTACTGCAGCACAGCCTGCAGAACTCTTAAAATACATAGATTAACACATAATTACTGAAAGTAAGATATATATTGATTTCTTGTTCAATCCTAACCCCAAAGCAAACAAATCATCACCTTTATTTATGGGGGTTGTCACTCATACATTTATCCATTACTTTAATTGATCATGATATTGAAAAAGTTGGCCTATGGTTATTTTGAAACAATAATTAAATCATTACAGATTTTAACCAATATCTAAAAGTAGGCATAAATGTTTAAGGATATCCTCTATTAACTTGCATATGGTTCCATCTTAAAGCATCTACGTCAGTGGTTCTCAACCTTCCTAATATTGCGAACCTTTAATATAGTTCCTCATGTTGTGGTAACCCCCAACCATAAAATTATTTTCACATACACCTGTATTTGTATTGAAATACGTGTTTTCCAATGGTCTTAGGCAACCCCTGTGAAAGGGTCATTCGACCCCCAAAGGGGTCCCGACCCACAGGTTGAGAACCACTGATCTACGTAGTTCACGAGGAACAGAACTGCTGCCTAACTAGCAAGGGAGTTCAATGTTAAGCATGAATTAGATGAATTACCCAAAATATTTCTAACGCATGTTAGGATAATTCAGAATTATGGAGGTAGAGCATCCAACAGTACACACAACATGTTGGACGGCAAAACAGGGCTATATTGTTTTTGCTACTATAACGAGGTATCAAACACTGTGGCAAATAAAATGGTTCATCTCAGTGATCAATTATCATAGATTTTATGAGGTTTTAACATAAAACCTAATGGATGGACCTAACGCATACCTAATGCATACCTACTGCAAGTATAAAATAAGATAGCAGAAAGTATGAGTTCAGCAACAGAGTGGTCAATGCCCGGAATACTCTACCCAACTCCATTGTTACAGCTTCAAACGCTCACAGCTTCAACCTCAGACTGTCTACTGTGGACCTCACCCCCTTCCTAAGAAGTCCTTAAAGGGGGCATGCATAAGCATACCAGCCTGCCCACCATCCCTGTCTTACTGTCCCCATTTATCTGTACTTACTTCCTTTGCTTATGTTTATGTTTATACGTACACCTGCTATCTTGTATATGTCTGACAAACAAATAAAATAAATAAAAATAAAATCATTTCATTACAATGAATGAAAACAAAGATTCAAATACACTTTCATTATAAAGTCCTCATAATTAACACAAGAATAGAACAAAGAGAGAACAAATCATTCCTTTGGATTTTGATAGTTGAGTATGGCATATAAATATTAAGTATATAGTATTATATAGCATATAAATATTAAGGAGGCAAGGGTCCTGAAAAAATGAAACAAAATGTGGCCTGTGTGTCTGTTCTTCATTTTGATAGTTTTGACAATAAGGAACAGGCTCTTTCAAGCACACCAAATCCTTGGCCTTCTCCACAGCATTCCCTTCCTTTCAGCTTGGCTTTCCTATTTATGAGACTAAAGACAGTTCTGGCTTGTGTGGCAGTTGAAAAAAATTGTAAAAAACATATAGCCACTTCTTTAAATTCAAAGCCAGCTGAAACACGGACAATCTTTGGATCAGTTTAAAAATGGGGTTGCTATTCTTTATCTCTTATTTCTAGGTGGTTTATGAGAAAAGTAAAGAAATCACTACAGTTTTGTGTACTAATGCTCTATGAATCATTAACTGGTTAACACACTTTACTAAGCCATCTAATAATTTCAATTTATTGATCAACTTTACCACCCTGAGTTCCTGAATGAAAAGCAGGATATAAATGTCCCTTCAATGTGTCAACATTACATGCACATAAAAAACTTGCCATGAATTGTTATTCAGTGTAGTTGTGATTTACCTCTGCTCAAAATGAGATTACAATACTATGTGAAACAAACAGCAAAAGAATGAAACCTCCCTTGTGCTTTACATTAACACAAACTCAGGAGTCTTACAACACGTTTTATTCAACTAGATTTCGACCTATAACTCTACCTTATAGAACAATTTAGTGGATGCATCTTGAATACATGGATTCCAATTTTGATCTGAAGTCTGGAATAGAAACAAAAGTCATTCTGACATTACTTTACTGATTTATGAGACAAAATAAAATTAAGGTTTTCCCCAACTGTCAACAGGAATACCTGACTGAATTTTTGTTGTGTTTCACATTTGGAAATAAAGTCTGAACAGAAAGAATCTTAGTCAGTTCCCAAGTATAAAAATGATCTTTTTGTGGAGACCGCCCAAATTTCAGATCTTTTTTCTTTATAAATAATGCAAACAATTGTATTCAATATTAAAAATTTATTCAATTTAATTCATAAAACCAGTTGTGCTTTAAAGTTATGCCTTTTTGACTTTCAAAGTTGTCATTTATTCCTGAATTATTAAGATTAAAGGGGTACATACATATTAAAACACTTAGAAACAGAAACAAGTTTTTAATTAAAAACTTGAGCAATAATACTACCTGTAAACTAAAATTTTCAAGTGAGATACCAAATGACAGTGGAATATCTTTATTTGTGATCTGCAAAAAACAACAACAAAGCAAATATTTTTCAATATGCAACAATATAACACCAGTATATACAGGTATTCAGCACTGCAGGAAGTAAAATTTGTTGCAACATGTGTGCCTTATAATAAAAGAAAACAGACATTTCCTGTT
>JANHFR010004426.1:72879-83354 GCA_032468015.1 Mimophis mahfalensis
GCAAAACATTTCTGAAAAACTTGTCAAGAAAACCGCAGGGACTTTTCCAGGCAGTCTCTGAGAATTGGACACAAATGAATAGTTACTTGGCTTTAGTACCTTAATTTAGTGCTCTGAGTAGTCACTGTGCAAGAAACTAAGGAAGAACTGTGAAAAAAGTAATTAACATTTTACACAGTTGCTATTATAGATAATCATGGGACTCAAGCCTCTTTTTTAAAAAAGAATTTTTTACAAGAGGTTTTATTACTGTAATGCAACCCTAGAGAGCTCTCTCTACGGGGAAAAACAGGTTATATTTCAAATAGCCTGTGTCTGCTGACAAACATAATCTAACGTTTGATATTTTTATCAGCAGACCCAGGATCTTCCAAGAAGTGGAGCATGTTGCTTAAACACACAGTTGCCACTCATATTGTTTGAGGCATCTCATACTGTTGTTTAGTGAAGGAGGAAAAGCTGAATCTGGTAATTGAGAATGAATGTCAAGTAGTGTCAAGACTCCACTGTTCATAAAGCCAATGGCTCTTTGTATGATTGCATTTTTACCTGTACAGCTGCTGTACTCCTGGACTTGGTTCTTTATGTCATGTAACAAGTGAGGCTTACAACAAAATGCAGTGGCTTCAAGTGCTCCCTTCTGAGGATTCTAGTTACCCTAGGCCATTTCCTCTCCCTATTTTCATGGACAGATGATGCTATTGTGGCTACATAAGCCACACCACACAAAATCTGGACAATTACATAGATCAGTGTTTTCAAACTTGGCAACTTTAAGATCGGTGGAATTCCTGCGGAATTCAGAATTCCTCAGCCGGCATATCACACTGAGTCCTGAGATTGGGTTTTGGTGCTAAGTGCATTGTGTAACCATCATTATATAAAAGAATTGGTTATTATCAGCACAAAGTGTTAACCAAGTCACTGAAGCTTACTTAAAATAAACCGTGGCCCAGCTATATAGATTCCAGTGCCTAATGATCAATTAAAGTAATGTTGGCTTTACTTAAAAAGAAAAGGCTAGTCTTTGGACAATTTTTACCCAACTAGTCCTTGACAATGATCAGAGCTTCATACAATATCATTTTGCTTATGGGAGATTTTCCACCTGTGCAAAAGAAATGTTTATAAAATTATGGAAACTGTGTTTTTGGAAAAAAAGTCATTGAACTTTTTATATATTTTTTTCAGAATATCTATCATGCCTTAATTTTCAAGATGTTTTGTTTTAAAAATGAACTTTAAAATCAATATTCCTAAAGAAGGAAAACAAACCTATGCTGTTATGTATTTGTCTCTGTGATATACTGGCATTTTGACATAAGTGATATATTCTCTATATATGTGCATATAAATATCTCATTATTTTACTTCAAACAGAGTAAAATATTTTACTTTTCACTGTGATACTAAAATATTTCCACTGTTTAGAAAACTACTTGTTCTGTTTTACATTCAGCAGTATTCAAGCTTTGCTAGTTCTAAAATGTTTTAGGAAAAAACCTATCTTGTTTTTAATGAAGAGATAATAAATTTGATGCTCACATTTCAGGTTGGTGTAGCGAAATAATCTGTTCTGAAATATACAAGAGAGTTCCTGGTTTTTTCTATAGCTATCTTTAAACATAATATTAACTTTGCCTGTAATCTTTATTCCTTTTAAATAGAGCTAATATTTAAGACTCTTGCTGTCTAGCTATTATTTCTCTTTCTTAGATAAGAATTAAACATAGGCACACAGACACTTATATAAACATAAACATAATAGTAGTAGTTAAATACAACTTTTGAAACCCTCCAGATAATATTTAGAATTTAAGAATAACACAGGGGATTAAACAACTAAAGAACAATTGATACTGACACTAGTTCAGTTATCTGGATAATAATTAAAATTTGTCTCAATTTCTTATTAAAGAACAAGTGAAAGATTATGTCAGAATTGGAGAAGACTTCAGCAGTTAAAAGCTATTGAAATGTAATTGAGCATGAGTAGAGCTGCTGGATAATGCAGACAAGATAATGAACTGGAGATAAATGATCTCAAGAGGCTATCTGCTTGGTATCTGGAGAATATGTGGATGAGCCAGATTTATTATCTTTACATCTTATGGTTATGACTTTCAATTTATCGAAAATACCTGTGATACTTTATAAGTGATGTCTTTGAATTGTAACTCCATCACAATGGATTTCACTTATCGACATTCATCTCCTAAAACCTTTCAAAACAGAGTAGAATACTGATCTTTATCTTATCTTACGATGCATTGAAGTCCAGATTTTGACTTTCAGAACTGAGCTTCAATCAGTGTTCCCCAAAAAGAGCTTAAAATCTGATTTATGCATCTTTAAATAAGAAGAGCATGTTTTCATCACCTAAAACATACAGTGGTTAACATAAACCATTATCAATATGTTAACTTCTTTACAGATTGTATTCCATTAATATTCCCTGGAACATAATAATGGTTATTTTTTTTTTTTGGCATTTATTTATGAATGATTGTGTATCTGAATTAAATACTATAATAGGGTGCCACACTTCTCAGTCTCTGGGACCCCTTGCACTCATTATTCTTTCCATGGCCCAGTGACAAAGATATTCAATGGGTATCAGAGAGAAACATTTTTCCCACTTGCCACAATTTGCTTTGAACTGAGAAGAGAATATCCCCCTATAGGGTTAAACTGGAAAACTTTTTTTTAAAAAAGTTGTATGAAACATTTCAATAACTGGAATGTTTACTAAATAAGATTTAAACAACTTTGGACCGGCACATGCAAAGTTAAAAATGCAACAAGAATATTTAATCACCATCCATAACTAGAAATCTCAGTTAAACCTTTTTCCTCAGATCTGAATCTACTCCCCTTTTTCCATGCACAAGCTTCACAAACTAGATCCCCTTCAAATCACCAACTTTAGTTAATATCTCTTTTACCAAAAGTGTCCTCTCTTTCCTTC
Source organism: Mimophis mahfalensis (assembly GCA_032468015.1). Lineage (NCBI taxonomy): Eukaryota > Metazoa > Chordata > Lepidosauria > Squamata > Mimophis > Mimophis mahfalensis. The sequence continues at coordinate 75,848 of JANHFR010004426.1, forward strand.
TCTCCAAACAGCAAACTTTAATCCTTTCTTGGCCAGCAACTACCATATATCTTGTCCACATAGGATAATATTACTGTAGGAGGGTTGATAGGGCTATCATTAATACCCATACTATCTTGTCAAACCCCTCCTTGAGATCTTCATCCTTCATCATATCCTTCATCTTGGTAGCTATTTCATCCTATACCTAATGGGAGATGCCTCCCATACCTGCAATTCACATTTTCCAAAACAAGAAATCCCACTTTTCCAGGGCTTTCAAATTAATGTCTCCAACTTTATCCTGTTAACGAGCTATCAAACCAAACCACTCAAAATTAAGAGGTTCTCCAGTTAGAACTACCGTTTTTGAAACTATCCAACAATGTACTTAGAAGTTACTCTTGCTTTAATTTTTCTTCCTCTATTACTCTTCTATTTGGTTACTGTTGTGGGCTCTCTTTATTCTATAGCATCCTAGAAGAGTTACCCTGTGGTAAGATGTAAATTACTTTTGAGTTATTTAAAAATGGGCAGCGATATTTTTATTTAAAAATGAGCTGAAATGGGAACATTACTATTAATCATCTAATAAGCAACAGTACTTTAAAAACTTTATTACCTTCAAAGCAAAAATATAATTTACCTAAAATGGATGTATATCAATACCTTGAAGTCTCTGAAACTCCAAAGATGTTGAGCGTATGGGAGAAGGTCTTCAATAATTCACCAAGAATTAATCAACAATGCAGTATAAACTTTGGATAATATACAAGAGATTTGTCCTAGTCAAATAGAATATCCTACTGAGTGGCATGAGGGTGAAACTAGTGGTGAAGACTCATGCCTCCCACTTGGAGAGGTTGAGAGTTTAATCCAAGGTAGGGGCAGAGTCTCTCCTTGTGAAGAAAAAATATCTGCTGCAAACTCCATATGACATGAGGAAGGGTATCTGGCCAGTAAATGTTCAGTTTCATCAACTCTATCCTGAATTAAGGGATTACTGGGTCATAAAAAGGGAGTTTAAATGGAATATCCTATATTGTCCAAACAATATCTTCAGATTTTAAGGAATGTCGGATATGTTTCATATAACTTAAAAACTTAGTTCAGAAAACAGAAACCCAGGTTTATCATTCCCTTTAAAAATGTTTAACCTATTATTCTTTGCATGCTGGAAGTATATGAATAAACGTTAGAGTAAGTGCTATGAATGTGGCCACTGGCATTATGGTGAATCAGATTCTTAGGGGGAACTTAAGGATCATATATATTAATGTGTTGTTAAAAGATAGCCCCCGTTTGGTAACTGTCTGTTTATAAAGAAATTGAGATATAGTAAGTAGAGACAGTTGTGAGAAAAAAATTGATTATGCATTCCTGGCAATTAGTAAAATGAATGTATCAACTTTCAGTCTTTGAACTAGCTTTAGATCACTGGAGAGATTAGACTGAACACGATCCCATATTCATTCTTTAAAAATTGTAGGATAAATATCTGTATTAATATAATATTAAGAGGATAATGTAGAATGAGGGTGTAATTGTACATTTTGAATGGTTTGCCATTTCATTAATTTGTTTCTTTCTTCTATTTTCTTTTCGTTTTCTTTGTTGCTGTTGGATTCCCCTCTTTTTTCTTAGGTTTTCTTTAATCAGTTTAGGTTTTCTTTTTCAGCATATAGTTTATTCTATAATAGTTTATAGCTAGATATTTGCTATTAATTATGTAATGGCTTTTTAAAAAACCCGTTGTAATGATTTGAAAAATCTTTTTAAAGTATAGATTTAGTTTAGTTGGATCCATTTTGAATTATTTCGAAATAAACGTAGTAGCCCAAATAAACCTTAGTTCTATAATATGGAGACAAAAATCTAGTCATTCACAGTATTTCTATGAAATATTTTGAGTGTACATAGTCCCAAGACATCTGGCCTTTGTATGTCTATATGTGGTAGAATTTGTAGCCGAAGTGGGGAATGGAGTCCCTGAAATGTATATCTGGTTATTCTCAGGAGAGCAAATTAGTCTGGCAAGATTCTTTTAAATAGGCGAGTAGCAATAAAGGAACTTCTCTGAGCATCTCAGTGTCATTCTGATTCCTTCCTCCTACAAACAAGGGTTATAGCTATTCCAAACCTTTATTACCAGTAGCTATTGGATGTCTTGAGAGTTCACGCATATATTGTAACCATAGCCAACAGGCAGGAATAGACATCACAAATGAACATGAAAGAGTCATTTTGTACCAATGTTTGATCTACTTTGCAAAATTTGCAGAATCCCTAAGTTGCAACAAATACTCTATCTCTTGGTTCCTATGTAGTGGCTGTCCAGCTTTCTGGAAGCTAGATAAGGTAGAGTTATGTAAACTACAATAGGTTAGAATAGAGGACGTGGTAATTTCAGAGCAAATTGTTAAATGAAGTTACAACGCTATGAATTATCCCAAACTGGAAAAATTTAGTTTGATTTTATCTCATTTCCTTCTGCCATATGACATGTAAAGCAATTAGTCTGGAAGCACAAATCATTGTTTTATGAATTACTTAGCAGAATTATAAATAGTCATGCATACAAACATATTAAATGATTTAGAATAGTAATTATTAATTTTAAAGTCCTGAAAAACAGCAGGAAGCTCATACTTGGCCTGTTGCACTTTCAAAGAAGGGCACTCTTGTTTTTTAATCTGTTTTTCCAAAAGCAACCAGCAAATAAATGAACAGGATTTACTTGCTATGATGAATTAATATGCACACTGACAACTTATAAGATAATACCGCTCGGGGGAATTTGCTATGAGAACATATACATACAATTATATGTTTTAATGGTTTATTTAATTTTCTGAATAATACACCTCTTAGATGGAAATTGATAAAAATAGAGAACACAAATATAAAGTTTTATCAACTTTGCATTGAACCTATTAAGATAAGGCTCATTTTAATGAGAAAATTAATGTATTAAGCATTTCATTATGGATGAACATTATTTCTCGTTGTTAAGAATTTATTGCTTCAAAACTGTCATAGTCTCTCTAATTATGATTAATGCCTTATCTTGAATTCCATTGCCATACACATATCAGAAATAAATGCAAACTTCTATCTCACACTCAGGGGTCACAAAAATAGAGTGATTTATTTATGTGCTTATATTTTATTCATTTATATATTCACATTTAAACCATAACATTGATTTTTCAAATTCTGAAATTTATTTTATCATGACATAGTATATAAATCTTTATCTTCCTCTGAACTGATGTTTGTATATAGAATAAAAATTTAAAAATCAACAGCACAATTACTACCTTGCAAATAGAGTAATAATTGTTTTATACTAATCTTTAAACATCTCTTTCCCCATACAAGAGAAATATAAGAACAAAATTGCCTTTTATGTTGGTTCAAATGTTGTAACATTTCATTTCATAAGACAGAATCAAATATGAATTATATGGTTGTTCAGAAAATCATATAATGTTTAGGGTTTTTTTGTTTTATTTATTAGTCTCAGAATACAGCAATGTATTAAATTCAGATAAAATAATACCTACAGTAATAACATCTAAATGAAAATATGAATACATTAACAGAATAATAGAATAACAAAATTTGAAGGTCTTCTAGTCCAACCCCCTGCTTAAGCAGGAAACCCTATAATATTTCAGACAAATGGCTGTCCAATTTCTTCTTAAAAACCTCCAGTGATGGAGCACCAAAACTTCTCAAGGCAAGCTGTTCTACTGGTTAATTGTTCTCACTGTTAAGAAATTTCTCCTTAGTTCTAGGTTGCTTCCTCCTTGATTAGTTTCCATCCATAGCTTCTTGTCCTGCCCTCAGGTGCTTTGGAGAATAGATTGCCCCCTTTTTCTTTGTGGCAGCCCCTTAAATATTGGAATATTGCTATCATATCACCCCTAGTCGTTCTTTTAATTAAATGAGACATACCCAATTCTTGCAACCATTCTTCACATTTTAGCCTCCAGTCCCCTAATCATCTTTGTTGTTCTCTACACTCTTTCTAGTCTCAACATCTTTATTATATTGTGGTGACCAAAACTGGATGGAATATCCAAAGTCTGGTTAATGCAGCCTAGGACTGTGTTGGCTTTTTTGACAACTGCTGACACATATTTAAGTGATTGCCTACTAGGACTCCAAGATCCTCCTCACAGTTACTATCATACTAATGAGCCAAGTTCAACCTATTCTGTACCTGTGCATTTGTTTTTTTCTTGCCTACATCTAGATCCTTACTTTTCTCACCACTGAATTTCATTTTTTTTAAATAAGGCTCTGTGTTCCAGTCTGTTGAGATCTTTTGTATCTTCTTGAGCCTATCTTCTGAAGTATTGAAATTCCTGTCAGCTTGTTGTCACCTGCAAATTTGATGAGTTCCCATTCTACCCCCTCATCTAAATATTAAGATATTAAAGAGTACTGGGCCCAGGACAGAGCTTTGTATCCCACTGCATACTTCCCCCATGTAGATGCAGTTCTATTGAATACTACATGTTGAGTGTAGTTGGTCAACCAGTTACAAATCCATCTGTTGGTAATGCTGTCTAATCCACATTTTTCTATTTTACCGAATAGTAGATTGTAGTCTACTTTGCCAAATGCCTTACTGAAGTCCAAATAAATTATATCCACAGCATTTCTGTGGCTAATTAGTTTTGTCACATTGTCAAAGAATGCAATAAGATTTGTCTTGCATGATATATTTTTGACAAATCCATGTTGGTTTCTGGTTGAGTTTGTTTGCCACTAGGTGTTCACAGATTCATTACTTGGTTATCTTTTCCAGAATTTTCACAGGTATTGATGTCAGACTGATAGTTCCTGGAACATTTTTTTCCCTTTTTTTGAAGATGGAGATTACATCAGCCCTTTTCCAATCATCTTGTAGTTTCCTTGTGCTCCAGGATCTTTGAAAGATATAGTTCAGTAGTTCTGAGATCACATCTGCCGGTTCCTTCAGGACCTTGGGGTGTAATTCATCTGGTCTTGGTGATTTGAATTCATCTACAGTGGATAGGTGTTCTCATCGTTTTCTTATTTATTCTGATTTGTATTTCTATTCTGTATTTTACAATATATTTTGGGTAGGTTGGACTGTTTTTTCCTTTTGCGTAAAGACAGACAAAAAATGAGTTAATAGTTCTACTTTCTGATTAGAAATATGAAATATATTCCCAGGTAAGCAGTCCTAAAACAGTTATCCATGAACAATTAGAAAGTCCAAACAGAATCCTATTTTATAAGAAAATATTTGAGTTTGCAAGTAATAATGTACATGCCTGACAAATCAGTCTCTGTCAGTCTTCAGAGAGAGTCCTTCAGCGTTTGCAAATTACAGTGTATATGCTTGACAAACGATTCACTGTCACTATTCAGTGGTAGTCTTACAAGTTATTGCACTCATAATAGACGAAAGATGTTATGTTCAGGAAATGGGTGATTATTGCCAAATTAAAACTTAAGAAAGTCTGTATCTATGGGTGGGACAAAACAACTTTTGATCTGTGAAGAAGTTCCAATTTCCTCTGAAACCATTCCCTTATTTGTCAATGAATAGATTCTGTCTTCCTGGTAAGCAGGAGAGCTTATGTGGTAACACAGTTACAATTTGATAAAAATTGAAAAAACAATATTAAAGGAAATCGGACAAAAAGTTTAAAACATCTAGGAGCAATTGTAGAGATCACATAAAACCTTTGATTTGGCTGCTGTGATATCTTCTGGAATACAGTTCTTAGGTTATTGGGAAAGACATTTTTTTCATAATTTTTGTTTTTGCTCCTAATTTTGCAAACCAGAGCATGTTTTTTCTAAAACAGTTTCATTTAACAATCTATATCATACCACCAAATTGAAAGCTATGTTTGCGTTAAGATTTATTTTATTATTTAAATTGTAGAATAATAATCCTGATTTAAGAAGCAGAACAGCCAAATATTTCAGTGATGAAAAATAAAACCAGTCAGAAAATAGTATTTTCCTCTTATCCTCATCTGTGACTATAACCAAAGACAGACATTTTTTAAGGTTGCCCACCCATTTTTCTGGTTGTAAATTCCTTTTGAAAATAACACAATAATAAATTTATAAGGTTACAATGTGCACATTATTGCCACATTGTTTTTAATGCATTTGATTATTTCTTTTCTTGAAGATAAATTATTGTTTTGTTCTGTAAGTTAAAACTTAGCTTTATTCCATTCCACATTTTCATTACAAGGGCACATCAGTTGTGCTCACTAGAAAAAAAGACTACCGTAAAAATAAAATACACTTTCAGAGCCGTCATACTCTGCATCTTAATGACGTTTTCCCATAGGTATATGGGGTCATATGTTTAAGAGCGTATGAGATACTTAAAAGTTATTTCTTTCAGCAGTCTCCACCATTGAGATAATGGGTCTGCCCTTTTGAGAGTCACCCTTTGTCATATTTATGACAGTGTCTAGTTGTTCTAAGTCAATTGATTGTACCCATTGAATTTGTTGCCTTGAGTCTTGGGGGAAACTGACAGCTCTTGTGACAGTCTATTCTTTGTCAAATAATCAGATGTCAATTATTTCTAATTTCAGGTAGACAATCTGTATAATACATATATTTCTCAACTTCAAATCTGAGCCACTTCCAAATGGTGCTGCCAAAATTCTTCTATTGAAGAATGTCAGTTTTTGACTGCATGCTTTTTATTAAAATAAGAAAGAAAATAGATAGGTCAACCCTCTTTTCTTGTACCATTAGTGCAGCCATCACATGACAATATATGGATCAGCCTTCAGGGATTCTAATATATTTTAGAGGAGAAGGGAGCATATTGTGCCAGGATGACAGTATGCCCATGATCACCTTCCTTGATATGTGAAAGGTTAAGCAACTACCACTTGCCTGATAATTGTGGATTTAACCAGAGTCTTATATTCAGAATCCAAGTGTAAGCACTATGTCCATCATTTGATTCTCAAGTATCTCTACATGCACATAGCAACACCATGCAAATCACCTTGATTAAGACTAATAAACACCAAATACCTAACTATGTTCTTATTCACTAAATATGAAACTACTTTCCCCACTTCTCACAAGCACTTAGAAGACATACATAAAAATAACACGTCAGAGGACAAATCTTCTGGTCAAAGTTTGAAGATCAGAAAATCCCATCTCAACCAGGAAGTGGGCCTCTTGATAATATAACATCAGAACTGAGTAAATATTCTGTATAAATAACACACAGCTTGAAGAGGACAAAATAATATCTAAAATATTGATGGGAGGTTTTGGGTTGAAATAGCGAATGCTAGCCAAGTACCTGAGTGGAATACATCAAAACTGTGGATATCTGAGGCATAAGCTCCATGTTACTAGTAAGATTATTTATAAGTCAAGTGAAACAAAAGAGAATTAAAAATGATGATCTGGCACTTCCCCAGACATTGGAACAGGTGAGGTTAGGATGTGATGAAAATGTGGGTGCATTAGAGAAGTGTGACTGTAGCAG
>JANHFR010004427.1:0-15565 GCA_032468015.1 Mimophis mahfalensis
GAACACTGTTACCTTCCCACCAAAGGTGGTTCCTATTTTTCTACTTGCATTTTTACATGCTTTCAAACTGCTAGGTTGGCTGAAGCTGGGACAAGTAACAGGAGCTCACTCTGTTATGCAGCACTCGGGATTTGAACCACTGAACTGCTGACCTTTCTTCTCGACAAGCTCAGCGTCTTAGCCACTGAGCCACTGCATCCCCTGCAGTGCATCAGAGAATCTTAAGACGATCTTAAATCAAGTCAAATATAAGGCTATAGGCAGATTATGTTGCTCTGTTCCTAATTGGAAAAATTTGTTGTAAAACAAATTCCAAATGACATAAAACACACAGTCTCTGCGTTTGTACAGAAAAATAAACAAATACCAGGGACAAAAACCAGGAGGGTTTTTTATATTGGTTTGTCTAATTTTAATTTTAATTTTAATCATATTAATGGGGTAGTTGGTTTAATCTTTTTTTAACTTTTCTACTTTGTGTTTTTATTGTTCTGAGCCACCCTGAGTCCTTCGGGAGATAGGGCGGCATATAAATCCCATTAATAAATAAATAAAATAATAAATAAAATAGCACACAGTTTAAGCATACAGAGTAACAGTAATTAAACAACATACAATTCCTAGCTACTTGTTACCTATTTCCTAGGATGTGTGAATTTAAAGTTCTCTGCTTGGCTTCTTGGAATTTTCCAGCAACTTGTAGATTGTCTTTGATCAGAGTTCAGAGAGATTTTTTTTCTCTCTCTCTCTTCTCTTTATCTCTGGTAGCCAGCTTCTTCCTTTGCTCTCAAATGGATAAAAATGTTTTTACCTAACAGAAAGGGCAGGCTTTGGAGACCCTATCTCTGATGTTATGATCAAGCCATTTCTTCCTTGGGTACAGCCTAGTAGACAGTTTCATTACCAGGTAGTAGGCTGACCTTGTATATAAGTCACATCACAGCACCTTTCAACCTATCTCTATCCCCATAATGTTGGCCTTGTGTTATCCCAGGCCATGATTTACATAGTCCTGTCCTGCTGGCTTTTGTAGCATCAAATACACAATTCCTTTTCCTTAAATTGCCATGGTCATAATGTATAAATATATATAGCCTTTGCCCCACTCTTATTGAATTGAAATATGTTTTTTTGTAATGACGAGAGTCTGGATTGTTGATGAATTTCTATATCCGGAGCCTGCTGACATCAAGAATAGAGGGAAGGTAGAATAGGTATCTGTCAGATTGATGAGGTAGAACAGATCTGAAAAGAGATTCAATATGATTTACAAAGATTTACAAAATCTTTCAAGTCTGCCTATATTTTCCATTCCTCCTCCTTAGACCCCAAAGAGTCAGGGGAGAGCTAGTTTGAATATCTTTCTAATATTTTCCTTCCTCTCAGGGCTCACATCACACTTCTGCATCTATTATCTTAATGGCTTCTGAATAGTTTTTCCATAGTCATCTATGGCTCCACACAATATGTCCTTGGCTATTCATCAATCACCATCCTCAAAATGTTCATTTGTCTACCTACCCATTCAAAATATACAAGGTAATAACAGGAAACAGGACAATATATCATTTTGTGAGCACAATATTCAATTGTAACAGCAAAGGTTGGGTTGCTCCTATGGAAATATTCCGAGTCCCACCTTTTGGGAAAATAGAAGTGAGCGCTCAGGTCACAGGAAGTTATATACTATCAGCTTTTTGTCTTAGCAGCTTTCTTTCCAGATTTTAAATAGATTCCACAGATATTTAGAGAGTTTTTCAATCATATTCCAACCATTTATTTACCTACTTGCAGGAACTGAAGTTTAGAAAAAGTATATTATAGGGCAAAATTCCAGTCCATGGAATCAAAGGTCACGGTCAATTTTTAATAATCAATAGGTTGTCATAGATTTTGTATTTTTGATCCATTTTAAAAATATAGCATTATGGCAGCAGAAGATGCCTAATATGCTTACAACATGGAGTTTCCACGTTTACAACACAGAGTTTCTAATGCCAAACATTTATCAAACAAAACTCATCTCATTTTTAATGTTGACTCTTCTGAATTTAGGCTAAATTTAAACATTGAGTAGCTGTAAAGAAAATTAACTGGTGTCCTTTCGTAATATATTAATAATCACTGATACATTATGAAAAGTGCATATCATGTAGAATAGAAAAAATAAATTGGTGCCTTGGGGTTAATATGGCACAGATGTACATTTAAAAAATGTTTTGTAAACAGAAGTCATGGGGAGAGCCAGTTGTGTGTTGGTGATTTAGGGTCTCAGAAAACAGAAGGGTAATATTATTAAATAAACTGGAACTAAGTGTATTAGCTGCCCTTAATTGATCTAATGCAGATCTTATCTGTGTCCTGCCTGTCTTGTTTTTCTGATACATGTCTGTTTCTTAGAGTATGGCCTCCAGCATGATATTCAAAGCCCAAGTGGCACCCCCAGATGCAAAATACTGCACATGTTTGATTTAAGGGAAGGATAGTAATGAGTAGAGGTCAGGGGTGGGTTTCTACCGGTCTAACAACCAGTTCACCTTGCGTGTGCATTTCGCCTGAACTGGGTCGAAACCCACCCCTGGTAGAGGTGCAAGTTGAATTTGAGACCTTCTGGTGTGACCCACTTTTAAAACCTTTTTATGGCATTTGCAAAGTAGGAAAGGTCTCTTGAAAGCCAGATGCTAGGATTCCCACCTTTAATCCTTGTACCCCAAAACACACACAAAAGTTCTAAACTGGGGATTGAAAATTAAATAAGGTGGTCTTGAATGTGATGGCAAAAATTGTCCAGTACTGATAGTAGGAAAAGCCTGTGGTTTTTTTGGCTACTATTGTTATACTTGAACTTTGAAGAAACAGGGTAGAAATAATACTGGTGTTTTGAACTTCTGTGCTGAGCTGATTTGCAATAATATGAATAGCCAAGAAAACAATCAAATGGACCGTTCTACAGATCAGTCCAAAGTTCTTACCCAAAGCATAAATGATCAGTCTCGAAGTGTCATACCTCAGACACATTACACAAATGCCTTTTTTGTGCACTAGAATCAGAAATCCTTGCAAGTTACTACAATGCTAATTTGTCCATCTTAGATGAAGAACTAACTTCAAGCTTCCACTGAACCACAAAGCTCACTGAGTGATTTCTACTCACTTTCTGTCAAGTCTGCCCCATATAATTATACTATAGAGGGGACCAAAAATAAATCCATGTTGAGCTCCCAGAGAAAAGAAAAGTTATAAATACAATTAACAGCTAGCCTAAATCCCATTGCCTCTACATAGATGTTAAACAACATGGAACACAAGATATATTCTTGTGGGAAGCTATAGATAATTGCCAGGACAACACACAGACTTTTTCCAGTATAAGGTTCTCTTTGGTAATGTCTAGAAAAAGACATTCATTTCATTAAGAGAGGAATCTTCATTTCCTGAGGCAATATGTATTGAGACAGAAAAAAACATCTTTTCCTTAATTCAAGAACATTCATTTCTTAGCAGAGCACACAGACCTTGCCAGCATTCTCTTCAGTACTACAACTTTATTAAATTTTATTTATCATCTCAACAAGCCCTCATCCTCAAGATATCCATGCAGGAGAAAGGCTTTTATATACAGGATCATAGGCCACATAAACCAGCTGAAACGATACAAGGCAATTTCCTGTAATCCTAAATCTTTGCTTTATCTTGCATTTTGAGATTGTTGCTTAGATTTTCTTTTTGTTTCAAATATATGAAACTGTTTTATTATTTCAGACGATTTGTCCATCTAGCTCAAGGTTGCATAAAATAATGTGTTCAGAATGAGTGCCTAAAATTATTAGGAAGGGGGATAAGGATTGCTGTCACTAAAGCCAGAATTCAAACAGGTAGAATTATATCATGCATATTGATAGGGCTAAGATCTCCTATTTTCCTGCACCATGAGAATTTACCATTAAAACTGAGCTGGGGAGTATTATGCAACCTTGGAGCTGTAAGTTTAACTATTCTTACTGGTTATCTCTCTCTGGGCTTTAAAGCAGAGTTATTTTCTGTCTTTCTGAAATTGCAGAACTGTTTTCATGCAAAGCACGTGCTGCACATCTGAGCTACAGCTCCCCTCCAAGATATACAAACATAAATGGTTCTGTGGCAATGAGGCCAGAATTTACCACATGCTGACTGAAAATTATGGCTGCCATGAGCTGAAATAGTTGCCTGAAAGATAATCAATGTCAGAAACCACATAATGAGCCAAAGGCATGCATGATTCACAATAAACGGGCTCAGCTCAAGACTGCCCTGCTGGTTGCTTAGCATCTGAGTGATGCTTTAGCCTATTAACAGCTATATATTAATTTTATAATGATAGGAAAGACAATGCACAACCCTCTTTCTTCTTTGTTGCCTGTGGCCAGTTAGTTATCTCTGATGCCTTTCAGGTCAGACAAAACTTTGATTTGATTGGATAATTAGCCTTTATATGAAATATAATGATTGTATGTCTTTCTGACTGACTGACTGACTAATTGATTGATTATTGTTTCTGAGCGGTTGGAGGTTATTGTTTTTATTGTGTATTGAGTTTTTATTTTTATAAGCCTCCCATTGACAGTGAGTGAGTGGCCATATAGATTCAAACAAACAAACAAACAAACAAACAAATGAATGAATGAATGAATGAATATTTCAGAATAAGTCTAAGAAAGAAAATACCAAAGTCTAACCATAAAAATAAGTGTTTTCTTTGCATTATCATTCTTACATTATGGTGTCAAAATGCTAAGTTTGTGGAACATGAGTGCGACTTTCTATGTTGCATCTTTTGAAATGTATGGGAGGTTTTTGTGAGTGATTAACTTACTAAGTCATTAATTCACTAAAATAACATTGCTGGAGCATAAAAAATTGAATATGTGTTTCATTTCCTTGGCACAAAAAAAATTCTTGCTATGCTTTACATCCAATACAGTTGATCTCTGTTGAATCTTCTGAAGACGCGTTGCTTAAATGAAATTGTGTCATATCACAAGCCGGGCAGTTGCCACAATTATCTCCAAGCACATTCTTGCACTGGCTAGAACCTGTTTGGCATTCCTTGATTTAGGTTAAAAAAACCTGAGACAAAATAAATGTATGCAATGATAGCTGGAAAGCTGATGGTGAATACATCTAAAACAAATCTGAATGAGTAAGTGAAAATTCTTAATCTCAGCCAGTGGAGATTTTCCAGTGGTAATTTTTGCAGTAGTTCATCCTCCTCCATACCACAGATAAAACAAAGATATTCCCTTAAAAATTTAAAATGTATAAATATTTGCTTATCTAAGCTTCCGTGGGGATGATTAGGACCTCTTAGAAATGTGACATAGTTGAATAAAATTACTTCCAGCTCAAGTAATTTTGATGTCAGCTTGCCTAAAACATGATCAGTAAATATGCCCCAAATGTCATTTTGACAGCTATGGTTGGATGAATTTAAGTTGTTCAAGCTCAAACATATGGTTAAGATGCTAACCCTCACACTTTTTGGCTTATAATATATGGATAGACTTAAACATCTGAATGCATAAGACTCCATTTCTTCTTGAAGAAAAAGTATTAATACCCATAGTAATTTTATTTGTTGTGAGCTTGTTACTAAGTGCAGCATAAACATAGGCTAAAACAATTAACACTATTAATTATAATATCACATTATAAATAACAAAAAATTTTTGAAAATAATTTCACAGAGGCACAAGGAAAAGATCTAGCAGTTGCATTTCTACAGCATGTGAAATCCGATGTGTTTTTAACAGCAAAAGTGCCTAGTGCAGGATGCTTATCAATTACAACGAGCTGCATTAAGAGACATTTCAGAATCAGAGGACAACATCTTTGTCTGATTCATCAACATTATATAAGCTACAAAGGAAGAGATTAATCCGACTTGGTTTTAATTAATTAACTAATGATATACAAGGCTGTTTAAAGTTGATGAGATATGCATGCTCCTAGTCAGGAATTAAACCATTGTTTTCAACCACTGTGGTTCCAACCATTTTTCAACGGCAAATCAATGTATAAGGCATATATTAGATTCAACAGGATATCCTCAGAGCGTTAACATATCTAAAAATTTTCAAAGACATCATCAATAAACCACACAGTAGTAATTTAATGTCTTGGTTTTTGAATGTTAAAAATGCAACGTTACTGACATGAATAAGTTTTCTTGATTAATCGTCACATAAAATATAGAGTAGGATAGCTTACTCCTATGGAGCACCCCTAAACACTAGCTGAGTTTACAGTCAATCATCATATTGACATTTGTTTGTTTGTTTGTTTTCTGTGAAATATTCATTTATAAGAAATTTAATAAATTGCTTTGAATTACTCAAACCTTTGTTCTAAGAAGCTTAATATTACATTGATTTTCCCAGGTTTCCCAAAGCAATCTTTCTTGAACTGAATTCTGGTCAATTTGCATACAAATAATATGCTTTACCAAATGAGCTGTGGCTATTCTGTGTATAATATATGTAAGAATGGCTCAAACTTTCAAATTGCTCCCAAACCTAGATCGATAAATTCAAAGTACGTATACAGTACCTACTTAGTGAGATAGGTATTGTTGAATACCTCATTGCAGCTGGTTATCAGCTTACAACTCTTCATTTAATGATGGTTCACAATTACAACAGCCTTGGAAAAAGTGACCTGCACTTATAACCACTGCACCATCCCCATGGTCACATGACTGCAATTCAGGTACCTGGCAACCAGCTCACATTTTCAACTAATTACAGTGCCCTATGGTCACTTTATTATGATTTGCAACTTTTTTGCTGATTTCTGACAACAGCAAAAAACAACCCAGTAAAAAACACCATTGGGGAAGCTGGATTTGCTTAACAGTCCTGTGGTTCCTTGACAAGTGCCATAAAAACGTCATAAAATCAGGTCCAACTCAACTTATACAACAAGATCACAGAAATTTCAGCCCAATTTTGATCGTAAGTTGAGGACTACCTGTATCTTCATCAAATTTTGTTTTTTCCCCTTGTCATTAGCATAAACTACTCACTAAAGCAAATTTAGACTTCACAGTTAAAACTCATTTCAGTGAAAATATTACAGGATATATTACAGTAATTTTGAGAGTTACGAACACTTCTTTTCATGGTGGTTATCTGGAAGGATACATTGCAACCCAATCCAGATTTACTTGGAAAGTTTATTCTGCAGCACATTTCCTAACATAAGTAAGCCGCAGTATGTGTAATAGATGACATCCTTAGTTTGCCTCACCCCATAAATTTCTCTATCCCAGTTTTTGGGATAAAGTGGAGGGAAACAGTAAATTCCTGTTAGGCCTTTGAGGTAAGCCAAGTCAAGAAATAGTTACCACAAAGAATCCAAGAATGCTACTTAATTGACAAAAACTGGAAGCCGTTCCAAATTTCTTTCTGCCCTCTATTCTACTAACATAATCAAGGCAGGATCATTTTAGGTTTCTTTCTCATGCTTGCTTCAGCCTCTGCACTATGTAATTGCTCCTCCAATCCTTTGCAATTCCTTAGGATCAGGGTACTTATTTCTGGATTTTTAAAAGTAGGTCATCAAGTAGTTTACCTTTTAAATTATGTTTTTATTAAGTATTTTAAGGAAAAAATAAAACATACACACATAGAGAAAGAAAAAAAGGGAAAGGATGAAAAAAGCACAAAGTAAAACAGAGGGTTTACAAACATTAAATCAGTTAATATTTTCAGTATTTCACTGATTAATTTTAAGTAACTATATATACTATAGCATTTTAAAAGGTATAATTCATTCTTAATATCTAAATAACATATGCATATCTGAGCAATTAAAGATTATGTTAAAATAAACCCACATTTCAGATATGATGTGATATCTGAATGTTACATCAGATATGATAAAATCCCATATATTGAGTTTTAATCCAAACTGGTTTCCCAGTTGAATTTAATTCTGTGTCAGAATTACTTTTGACATGATATGAAGTTATCTTGGATATCAAGGCATACTCCAAAAGCTTAATTAGCTATTTTTCTTCAGTTTCTTCCTTCAGTTGGAAGGGTAGAGTGTCCTTGCAGCAGTTATCATAAATAGGCTTACTCAATATAGTTTGCGGGAAGGCAAGGTTTAGCAATAATATTTTCAATCAAAAATCAGTTGGAAGGAAAGTCAGCTTTTACAATGGTTTCATTTGATATAAATTATTTTCCAACATTGTAAAACTTTACAATATTCCTATCAAATATGGAAAAATAACACAATCTAAGCATTGCATTTCAACCATGTTTAGAGAATGAACTAATCATTTTAGCAGTCAACAGACCAGTGATAAGACATCTTTTCAGATTTATGGATTAAGACCCTGGATTTTTCTTGGCACTGTGTTTTGGAAGTCCTCTTCTAGGGCTAAGAGGCAGTGAGTCTCCCAAAGTTGCTTAGCTGCTTTTGTAATCAGGGGAGGACTAAAATGTAAGGTTTCCTGTTTTCTAACCAGGCTCTTTAACCACTGTACCAAACTGGGTCTCCGTGTCTGTATTACTATTTAATACCTTGTTTTCAATTTTTGTTAAAGTCATTTGGAATCGAACTTTTAGATTCAGTACAATATTCATGTCAGCAGCTAAAATTCTTTCCAAAAAGGATAATAATCTTAAAACTTGGTCTTAAAAGAATCTGCCATTATATTTTTATAGACCTGTGAATAATTACTGTGTTTAAATATGCTTATATTTGTCAGGTAAATTGCCAGACTTTATCATTTTTTGCAGTGAAATTAAAACTGATGATTTGGTACAAATAATGCTTTTCTTCTTCAGTTAAGCTATGTCAGCATTTGAGTTTTATTGATCTAATATCATGGAGGCAAACCGTGCTAGTACCTGTATTCCATCATCAATTCTAAAGTGTCTTTTAGCTTAGCGAGTGTAAGTACCCATCATCAGCATATCATTTTAGTTTATGTTACTGAGCAGCATTTAATTCCTGAAAATTCATTTCTTCATTGCAATGCCACTATGAATAATGAATGAGGCAGGATACAGCTTTATTTTTTTCCTTTCATTGGGGTAGTTTTTTGTGATTAAAATCGTCAATGTATTAAGACCTTATTATTTATAAATAATCTGCATTCATGTAAAAATTATTTTCTTCAGAGATTTAAATATGGAAGACCATTCAAAATAATCAAAAGCTTTCTCTGCATTAATAAAGTTCTATTTCTCTTGTTCTAGTTTATATTATCACAACATTCACAATGTATATGTTATTGTCTCTTATGTGTCTCTTTGGAACAAATCAAATCTTGTCAGCTAGAAAATCACTTGTTCTCTTTGCAAGTTTGGTATAAAAAGTTTGTGATGTACATTCAATAAGAAAATAAGCTCTATCACTTTCATAATTGGATTGTTTTCTTCCTTGTAAATCAGAGAAATAAAAGCTTCTTTCCATGATGTGAAGTCCCTGATTGTTGTTGAATTTCATCCATTACCAGCGGTAGCAATTTAATCAAAGTTATTTGATAGATCTTGTAATATATTTCAGAGATGCCATCAGCTCCTAAAACTTTGTTCATTTTAAAATTAATTTACTTTTTGAAGACACCGGTTCTTTATAAATAATAATAACAGCAATATGACATTGAAAGTATTGTTTTACAGAGCTTTGGAGTCTTTTTCTCTCCATTTTTAAAAGATGTTCATCTCATGAGTTCATTCTGTTTCTTGTTTAATTTATTCTTGGAGATTTGGGACGGGGTGGGCTTTTAGCATATACTTCCATTACTATTGTGAAAGTAAAACTTGCTGCAACTCCTTGTGACTTGATGATTGTGTCCATGTAGTGCCCTTGACAACAATCTGCAAATGGTTTACTGTTGTTTCATTCAGGTATGTACAGCCCGGTATCCTGTGGTAGTCTCCCAACCAAATGCTAGTAAGGCCCAAGCTCACCTAGTTTCTGAGCAAAGATCAAATCAGCCAATTCGTGTCATTCTGAGAACCTATGAAACAAGAAGCAGGGCATATATATTTTCATAAGCAACTATTAAAATCATCTCTAAAAAAAAAGAAAGAACATGAATATCTGCATTTCACATGCAATTTCTAAAAAAAGATAAAAGGTCCTTGGTACTGACCTCCTTAAGGATCTGAAAGATGTTCTTTTAGTTGTCTCCTGAGACAAAGTTCATTTCTGTGAAAGAATTGGAAAACTCAAGCTTTATACAGTACATGTGACTTTTGCATTTTATAAAGGAAATTGCTAAAACAGAATAACAATTGTACAGAAAACATTTGAGGTGAACGTTTGCAAAGAAAGTAAGAAAACTAGGGAGGTGTATCATTAATTATTCTACCATAGCTAACAAAATGTAAATATGTTGCTAAATTCGATGCGTTTGAGTGGGTTGGAGCTGCTGCCAAATTCAAGATTAAATGCATTGAGTTTCTGCACTTTTAAGTCTATTGGTCAACAAAGATGATGACAG
The DNA here is from genome assembly GCA_032468015.1 of Mimophis mahfalensis. Classification (NCBI taxonomy): domain Eukaryota; kingdom Metazoa; phylum Chordata; class Lepidosauria; order Squamata; genus Mimophis; species Mimophis mahfalensis. Next base: position 10,502 of record JANHFR010004427.1, read on the forward strand.
CCAGCTGAGGGGCCCTGTTTCTCCCCCCCCCTTTTTTTTTAAAACTTAATTACTTTGGCATAGGATTTTTTTTTTTAAATCCATTTCATTTTAATTATTTTTACATAGCATGTCTCCTAATGTCAGGAGTGACATTATTTCAAATTTCTAATTCTGTGTCTCATAATCCTGCTTGCCATTTCTCTCTCCCATAGTGATTCTCAGTCATGTCAGGATGACCGAGAATCCCCCACAGACATTTACCTATGCACTTTAGAACACCCTAGGATGGTGGGGGAATCTTAATGCATTTTTAGAAAAATGCTGACTACAGAAATTATTTGGGCTTCAGCTTAAGATGGAGACGATACAGACTTATCGCCAACAGCCTCCGCCAGTTGTTCAACAATGAAGGGACACAGGGCGGAAAACATCCTGTGGAAAACACACCTCCACAACACAGTCCTTTCAGCAGTTCCAAGAAGGCCCCACCCTCATTTACACTACTCAAGCGACCCTGAGAACATAGACAAACCTCCAATGTCCTCAATGACTCTCTAAAAGAATACAAATATTCCTGCAAGGAATATAAATCCTTCCATCCCCCACCATCCAGTCAGAGCTGAAGTAGCTTCTTAGATGAGAAGTGAAAGATCTTCAAAGAAAAACAAGAAAGTTCATTTGCCTCTTGAAAAAGCACCTTTGGGTTATTCTTATTATGTTCCTTTTATTGTTCTATTATTTTACTTCTATTCTTGTATGCATTCCTTTGCTTTTTCTTCCTTTTTATTATTGTAAGCTGCTTAGAGTAGCCCCATGGCGAGATAGGTGGCAAATAAATTTAACAAACAAACAAATGCACAAATACAAATGATGGGTCTTCCTAAATTTAAGTACTGTATAAATTGCTAAATTGTTTTTTTTTTAATGAAAGGAAAAACAATATGCTAATCAAAATGCCATCAAAGAAGAAAGCATACACCAACTAAGACTGATAAGCCAAGCTGCATATAAACGGCCACTGTAATGCACTATGCACCAGTGGTGTATGTAGCCTGGTAATAAAACATCAGCCAAATTTAGGGAACCCCCAGAAACCCAATACCAAACTAACAATCAAGCAGTAAACAATTGCCCAATCAAAGAAGTACCAACTCAAAAACACATTCCACTGGAGAAAGAGTGGCAGAACCTGGGGATGGAGTTAAAAGAGGGATCGACCTAGAACCCCCACAAAAAATCACAAGTAAACCAAGGCTACCCCCTCCCTTAATCAATCCAGTTTAATCTAGACTAATATGGCATGAAAGACCAAGTCCACATGTGAAGGCCCAATTAAACTAATGTATTAATAAACAGCCTATGCTCAGGAATCTTCTCAATTAACAGTTAGTACCTGTTTGGAGATAAATAAGGGTCCACAGAATTGAAAGGGTGGTGCACTTAGTCTGCATGTGGCTAAATAGGATTCTAGGCTGATTTCTTTCCTAACTCCATCCCCAGGTTCCATCACTCCTAATATGCAATCAAGCAGTAAACATCAGCCCAATCAAGGAACTATTAAGAACAATCTTACAACCTTGACAGGAAAAGACACTTGTATATAAACAGAAAATAAATGCCAATGGTAGAAATACAAAGAAGAAAATTGGAGCCACACCACCATATGCCTTGGCCTAGGAAATGAAAATGAGGCAGGAGAATGACCCAGTAAGCTCTGCCAATCCTATTCTTCATTGGTAACGCCCTTCAAATAACCAAAATAATGCCTATGTACTAAGGTCTCATCAGAACACAGAAATAAAATTGAGTATATTATTAGAACAAACAGGTGCTCAGTTACAGAAGGAAAGGGGGATTGTCTGTGGAACAGATTAAAAATTGCTTATGTGCAAGCGTCCAAAAGAACAAAACCAGTCAGCTTCTTTTTTAGATAATACTTTTATTAAATGTTTTAATTACAATACTAAAAGATAACACAAAACTAAAAAGAATAAAAATGCAAGAAAGCAAAAAAAGGAAGAAAAAAGAAAAAAAAATTGAAACCAACTTCCCATCCTCATCACAAGTATAAACAGTTTCATTCTTAACTATAAGCAAATCCATATTTAGAAGGCATCAAGTGCTCCTGGTACCCCAGTATAAGTGAAAGGCTAAAATTTAACATGACAAAGAAGAGCAATATCTCCTTTAAAGAGAACAGGCTCACGAAGACTTCTTACTTTAAATGCAAAGGCGGATACTAAGTCAATTTAGATGCTATCAGATTAAAATAGATAAAATGACTGTAGGGAAAAAAATGTGTAAACACCATATTAACTGCAAGTGAATCCAATAATAATATTTTTCCAGGCTAGATGTCAGGGAGTCCTGAAAGAATCCCCCTAAAATAACATTCCACTTTAACCCTCATCAAATGAGCCAATTTTATGTTCTTTCATTTTGCTTGAAAATGAATTGGAATTTTAATTTTCATCTTACTCTTTATAGGCTCATCCACTATATTTTTGGTATATCAGTGAAAAATTACTGTTCACATTTTTTCCCATGTCAGAACATTTTCTATAATCTCGGTGTAGCAGCTCTTCTGGAAACAGAATCTTCATAAAATGCATAAACTGAAATTGTTGATTTAAAATCTCAGTGTAATTCCTCAACAATCTCTGAATGCCGTTGTTATGTCTCCAATATGAAAATAATTTTTTTCTTTCCCATAAAAATGCACTTATTTTTTAAAATTAATTTCAAAGTTTCAATATTCAACATCAAACATTTTCTGAGCCCCTAATCTGTTTGAAACTTTCTATAGTTTAAGCCTTTTCTTGTTTTTTGCTCTTTACTTTGGATTCTTAAAGTTTATAAAGATACAGTTTCATTTTCTTATACTAAGGATTGAAGACAGTGATCTGGTGTTTCCAGTCTTGTCACTTTAACTTCCTTAAAACAGATAATGGTCACTTTCGAAGGTGATTAACAAAGGAAGTCCTGGAAACTAAACAATTGGTCCATTAATGGTAATGCCATCAAGCAGGTTTCTCATACAAACTATTTCAGAACAACGCCTGGACCAGACAGCGAATCCACGCCCTAAACTCAGCCAATTGTAGCTATCAGCAGCTTTTAAGATTCTTTTATAAGCAAGGAGAGCAGTTCATTCCCCCTGCAATACAAGTTTATAAAGCCAAAACACTAGCCCAACTCCTATAGGGAATTCCCATATGGATAATGGGCTTTACCGATCATATTGAAAAAATTCAGGCAGTCTTCTTCAGGAAGCTCCTGGGTCTCCGCTCTTGCGTGAGCTTAGCACCAATGTATCTGGAATTGGGCATCCACTCTGTTGAGTGCATGGCCTAGATTAACACCCTTAAATGGTGGCTCTGAGTGCTCTTTCTGGCAGCTCTGGGCAGCTACCTTTTCCTGGCACTCACGGACCCCCATATCTCCCAATGGGCAAGGGAGCTGATGAAGAAACTTCACCTGCTAGGCTTTACAGGGAATGCCATGGGAGCCCACAGTCTTGAGGAGGCCCAATCGAGGATAGTTCAATGGCTAGTTGACCTAGATTTGCAATATCTAACAGACAGAGCTAACAAAACCTCCTCCCCGTTGATCAATTTAACAACTATGGTTTAAGGATGGCTTCATATCTTTATCCTCTTACCATCCCCAAATATAGAAGGGCCTTCTCCCTATCTCATTTTAATGTCTTGCCTTCAGCATTATTGGAGGGGCATTTTAAGAAGCTTCCAGTCTGCGAACAGCTATGCCCTTGCAACCGAGCTGAGGTCGAATCTATTGAACATGTCCTCCTACACTGCCCCAAGTACAACTAGGGCAGAACTAAACTATTCTCTCTGGTCAACATAGCCCATTCCAGGCTTAATGCTAGTAACCTGGTCTTATATTGTCTAGAGGATACCTTTTCATTTATTACCTTCCAGGTCTCCACATTCTTTCTGAGAGCATCAATAACCTGAGGTGAACATTGCAACCCTCCCCAGCCATGATAAGATTTTATTTCCTTTATACCTGATATAGCTTTGTATTTTGGTTCGAAACTGCAATAGATGATGATGATGATGATGATGATGATGATGATGATGATGATGATGATTTAACAAAGGAAGTGCAATTTGGGGTCCTCTGAAGATTCTGTCTGCAGCTGGATTAAGAACAGCGAATTCCCTCAGCTCAGCTCCTAGTTCACCTACACTCTGTTGTTCACTGCCAGACAATCTCCTTGGGGAGGAGCAAATGCATGGAATGCAATGTGGATAATCTCACATCTTCCCTTCCTCCAGAGAAGGATGAAGGAGTCAGTCTACCAGTCCACCATTTCTTCCCCAGAAAATCCCTGACAGCTGGTTTCCACAATATCATTTGTGAATATCAAATAATTACATTTTTCAAGGACAGCATCAGGAATTGCTTCACAGTCCTATAATTGCTTTTATAGTCCTATATATCTCACTGATTTGGAAGCAGAAGAACTGCAGCATGAAAATCAAAGGAAGTGCTAAGGTTGAATCTGAGACAAAAAAACAAGAAAAAAAACTAAAAGACAAAACATGGTAGAAATTGCCAAGAACAAAAAAAGAACCCAAAGCCAATAAAACAAAGAACTTAACAAAGAATTTCAGAAATTGTTAGAAAAGACAAGAAACAGTATTACAGTGATTTATGTAAAGACATCAAAGGTAGAAATAGAAAAACAAGGAAAGTCTTCCAGAAGAATTCTGAATCCAGGGGGAGATTATGAACTTGAATTGATATGTTGAAGGATGCCAGTGGACAAATAGTAACTGATTAAAAGAAAATCAAATGGATTGAAGGAAAAATTGTATTAACACTTTTGGAAAAGAACCCCAAGATTATCATGGATACCACATAAAAGTAACAAATAGATCACAACAAATCAAACCAAAGTTCTCACATGAGATACAAATCATTTGGTTTAAATTACTATATCTTCATCACATTACAAGAAGATCCTAGTCTCTCTAGAAGTGTTGTTGTTGTTAGTTGCGAAGTCGTGTCCGACCCATCGCGACCCCATGCACAATGTTCCTCCAGGCCTTCCTG
>JANHFR010004427.1:21354-35282 GCA_032468015.1 Mimophis mahfalensis
CCCCCGCACATGCATGCACCGGAGTCACTGCTGGTGCACAGGCCAAGCGGGGCAGGCTGCCAGGAGGGGATTCCCCCATAGCCATCCCCCATCATGGGGATTCCCTCTACAGCCCAGATGGCTATGGGGAAATCCCCTCCCGGCAGCCTGCCCCACTCGGCCTGTGCACCAGCTGTGTCTCCTGTGCACGCATGCCCAGGGGGGTGCGTGGGAGGTGGGGTATGCACACAGAGGGGCGGGGTGCACACTGAGGGCATGGCATGCACAGGGAGGGGGCACACCTTTCCCGTATTTTACCTTTTTCTACTTGACAGGTATGGGTATACCTGCCATACCAGATATGATTATTCCTGAATTGATTTGATCTGGCAATTGTTATTCATGGTTTGGTTAAAACTTAATTCTGGAACCACTCTGGAATAGAATTAATAATGCAGAGTGCTTAGGGTGGTACAGATTGGGACTGATTACCAATATAACTGTACTTTTTTAAAGCAAAGTTTGATCATTAGATACATCATGACAATTCAGTGCACTTCAACAAGTTCATTATCTTATTCAGAAGATGTTTGCCCTTAATTTGCCATTGAGTTATTTCTCATTTTTCTATACTGATGTAGCAATATTGTTTTTTAAAAAATATTGACCTATATCAAATCTAAATTTGATTTTAAACTATCTAATTCTTAGATAATACAATTTAGTAGGCTCCATTTCCTAGACATAAGGTCATTGTTGAAATTGAAAAATCGATTTCAGATCAAATGTGGAAGTAAATAGCACGGTATGGCATAAGTGTGTTTACAGGCATGTTCAGTTATACATTACTGGCAATCAGTTTTACAGTTATATAAAGCAGTTTCAAATAAATGTTATGCAAGTTTCTCAACAGAATTACTTTTCAATCATGGCACTTGGAAGGACTTCCCTCTAGACTAGGAGTCTCCAACTCAGCAACTTTAAGACTTGTGGACTTCCCAGAATTCCTCAAACGCTGAAGTTGAAGTCTACAAGTCTTAAAGTTGCCAAGGTTGGAGACCCCTGCTCTAGACTGTCCTCATCACTGACAGCCTTCTAAAAAGTCAAGCATTCATGAAACAATTTTGGGATATGATTTTTTTTCCTTTGGTGTTTTACATTTGTTATTTTGGGTTAATTATTTCTATTTTTGCCTAATAGTTACAAATTTATATTTTGTTTAACATTATTTGTTAAAAGCTTGACACACATGAGGATGATGAGCCTGATGATGACAGATGGGATTTTGCCGAAACGTTGCTACAACTTTAAAAGTACAACTATGAAGACGTGGGAAAATACCCGAACAAAGCATAATGCCATACACACACACATACACACACACACACACGTGTGTGTGTGTGTGTGTATTCCACACTAAATATCTGTTGTAAACTATAAGATGTACACTCCTCTGAATCTGGAGGTTCCAACAGCAAATAAATATAATAATAATTGTATAATTATGACCCATTGGGGTTATAATTATAACTTTCCCATGAAAGCTAGCAAGGAGCATCTGAAATCAGGATCACATGACAGACGCAGCTTTGCGAATAAAACTGGACTGAACATTGTGGTAATTTTAATTCCACAGGAGTAATGGGTCCCAGAGTTTTACATATCCTTTACCTTAGCAGATTTTAGGTACTCTGATTAAAAAGTTGTTGCGGTCTAATGTATTGTTTGGGTTAACTTGAGGGTACAAAAAGATAAATACATTTCAGGAGTAATAATGATGATAATTATAATAATAATAATGGCAAATTACTATTAACTAGACACAAGCTGAACTGGACAGTTTAGATTAAAAACTAGAAAGCTAATGACTATTTACCATGTGTTACATTGAGATTATTTACAGATCTGTGGGAACACAGTGTACATGGGCATTAGCAAGAGGCAAGGATGACAAGTGACATGTCATTGCATCATCACAGAAATTATATAATTTGTATCACTCACACAAATGATTTGATTTTCATAATGCCATGATAATATATGACCTCATTGTTGATTGTTCCAATCACTTACTTTATTAGATTTTTTATCTCTCCTTTACCGCTTTATAAGTAACCCAAGGCCTTCCTCCACCTCGTCCTCCTCCTCCTATTTTTTTCCCGTGACAACAGCCATGTAAGATAGGTTGAGCTGAGAGAGTGTGCCTAACCCAAAATCAAGCAGTTGGCTTCTTGCCTAAGATGGGACTAGAACTCACAGTTTCCTGGTTTCTAGCAAGATGCCTTAACCACAAATATTGAATACTGTTGTACTTCCTCCAATGAAGGGCTCAGATATTTCAGACTTGTTACCATTTCCTATATCTTTGGAATGCTTTCTATAGATCAACACCCAGAGTTTAATATGATCATAGTCTTACATTTTATGTAGTTAAGAAAAAATATTAAAGAAAAATCCAAGGACTTTACTTATCTACCGAGAAGATAATTAAAGGACTATTAAGACAGCGGTCCCTAACCTTTGCAGCTTGGCAGCTTGGCAGCTTGGCAGCTCAACCTTCACAAGTTTAGTTGCCTGCACCCGTGTGCATGTGTGTGTCAGCCTGCCTCTCACACGAGTTGAGTGTATGCATGTGCATGCCAGCTCACTGCTCACATGGCTTGGTTGCAAATAGGCCATGGCCCAATAGTGGCCTGTGGACCAGAGATTGAGGACCCTGCATATAGGAGTTATATTTGTACAATTTTATATTAAAAATGTAGAATATGAATACGCTAGGGCGAATTTGTGGCTATATAAACATGATTGCATATTGTAGATCTTATCTTTCATCCAAAAAGAGAGATGAATTTGGTTTTCCTTCAGCATTTCACCTTTACATGCATCTTGTGAGGAGAGTCAAACTGAGAGAGAAACCCCGATATAAATTCATGTTCATTGTTACCATCATGAATGAATGGGAATTTCAAGCCATTCTGTCCCCAATCCTAATTCAACATTCTAGTCACTATACCACAAGATACAGATAGAAGATACAGATACAAGTAAGAGATTTTCTCTCCTTCAATGTCTTTCATTTCAAGATACGAGAGGTTAACAGAGGAGTTGGCCTGTACAAGTACATGAATCTGTGCAGCGTACAAAATTAATGTCATATTGATCTTCTGTTAATAAAATGAATTTCTCTTATATAAACCATCAACTTATAGGCTAAACATTCTTTTAAAGTCTAAGAAGTAATTGTAAACTGTTTTTAGAACAGTTTGAGACTGATTACATGTATGGTGATTTCTTTCTTTAGATGTTTTCATTGTTCTTTTAAAAGAAATTACTTTTGATCAAGTACCTAGGTTATCACAATAGAATAACAGAATAACAGAGCTGGAAGGGACCTTGGAGGTCTTCTAGTCCAACCCCTTCATTAAGTACTTGATGTAGTTTAAAAAAACTAAAACAGTGTCAGTTTAAAATTGCCTTATTAAATTGTAAATGTTTTATAGAGTTGAGTTGATTATAACCTGTGACAATGTCAGATATAGCCAAGCTCTTTCTACAGAAATCTTTGCTAGACCTTTGCCCATCAAGGTTTGTTTAATATATTTTTTTAAATTGTTATTATACTTTTAAATAGATCTTTTGTATAAAGAATGACCCTTGTCTGATACCTTGTAATATTTGGAGGAAGGCAGCATCATAGTAGAAAGGGAATGGGATGATTCTGCTACAGGCATCGCTGCCTTGGGGACATTCAACCCAGTTACTGGACTTTGCTGTTGGCAGAAATACATAAAGGGTCATTTGCAGATTTCAATAGGGCATTAGTGATCAGCACTAAGGCACTGTTTCAGCTTGTTTGGGTTAAATCATACTCATTATAGACTTCCTTATCTGGTACCTTGCAAATAGGTTAGAAGTGAAACTTCTAAAATTCCTTTGGCCACATTAGTGGAAATTTTGAGAATTACAACTACAACGCACCAGAAGATACCAGCTTAGGCAAGGATGACTACTTAGAGAGTGATACCATAATTCTAATGAAATTCCCAGTCATGCCACTGCAATCCTGCTGTTACTTTTTTCCAAGCTAACTCCCCTCCACGTTTTTCTTGGATCCCATCCTATGCAATTGCAAGATAAAAAAAAAAAAAAAACCCCATGAAACTTTAATCAAAGGCAAGTATAAATATCTTTTTTGAATAGTGACTAGTTATAATAAGAAAACATATGAAATACTATACACAAGCAATTTCAATTGGCCACATCTGGAGGGTTTTCTTTCTTTTTGCTACGGTTCATATGTAACATAAGAAAAAAAGAGATAATAGAAATAAACTCTTACTATGATAATTTGATGTACTCCTGTTAATCCAATATATATCAGAGAGCTGGCATGGTGTAAGGGTTAAGGTACTAAATTAGAAGTGAGCAGAGCCAGGTTTCCTAACTCTCCTTAGATACAGAAGCCAGCTCTCAACCTTGATCAGGTTCTGTGACAAGCCAATTGAAGCCAATGCATTGTGTTATGCATTGTGTCAGCTTTAGGAACCATTTTTCTTAGAAGCTTCCACACTGCTACATTTTAGTGCCTTGGACATTGGGAGGGGGGATTTTCAAGAGTTTCTTTGGAATGTTGACACATTGGTAAATTTTGCTGGGGGAATTAGGAGAGAGCAGTGCAGTAAGAAGCCAACCCTGTAACCATGCAGGACAAATGCTAAGCAAAACAACAATCCAACATGTACCAGATTAAAATTAATTTCTAATTTCATGAACAAACATAAGGGTCAGATCTGATTTCCAAAAATACAGAGGATCACATGACTGTAGAAAAGAAAAGAGAAACATATAACATTTTTGCTATCTAGTCATCGTACACATTTTTTGCAGTTCAAATGTGGTAGCCCTAAATAAAATAACACTAAGATTTTCAGTTCACATTCCAGAGTCCTCCTTCCATATTACTGAAAATTATGGCAAATCCTATCAACAATTGTAAATAGTCATTAAATTGCCAGATGTTAAATAGGTTTATTTTTGGCAGATGTGAAGTGGTGTTTTCAGCAAGATAAAGGCTTGCAGACTGGATTTCAGTTGTTATGTCTAGTTCATATTTTTCACATCCACAAAGGAACAGCATATTGTGTTACGTTTGGTTTGGTGGTTTGGGATTTTTATTCATTTATTTCTTCATGAATACTTCCCAACCTGGGTATTGTTCAGAATTTTTCTTAGCAGACGGAGATCAAAGGAGTACATGCTGTACTTGAATCTAAAGGAAGTGTCTTGTGATAGTAATTAGCACCTGTGAAAGCTTACATCTCAATGAGGGGAACAAAGTCCTGTATTTTTCTAACGTGGAATTTTGAGCCCCAATTTGCTATGTGATAAATGTAAATTCTGTCCTACAACTATCCTTTTTTAATGGTCTAGATAACTTGAGTATCTTCTATTACTATCTTCAAAATAAAAAATAAAAAGTATAAATATGACCAGTTAATTGTTTAGAACTCAGACTTGGGTTTATTTATTTATTTTAACCATTCCATTCTTTCTAATAATTTTGATGGGGGCCAAATTCTGTAGTGAAGAGCTGACTAATCCTTTAAAAATTACAAGTGATGATAGAAGGTGCGATAGAAGAAAAGAAGGACCTTGTAAAATCTTTCCCACTACATTTAGGGAAAATTCTAATGGATCCAAGAATAAAGGAAAACATAAAAACGAAGGAAAATATTGAATCCAGTCCTTAGGTATGATCAAAGCTTTATCTGGTTAATGATTTTCAGATGACTTATACTGCTAGAATGTGCATCCTTCTTGATAGCAGATCAATGCTTATTGATTATGGCAGCAATCCTATGTATATTTACTTGAGAGTAAACTTGGTTACACTTGGGAGGATTTATATTTGAAAAAACACAGTAAAAGAAAGAATTTTTGTCATGTAATAGAGCCTCAATTAGTCCTTACTTCTTGCGCATGATAAATACACTTTAGGCATGCATAACATACTTTATGAATATATTTTAAAATGCATTGTTTTAATATTGTACGTGCATTTAATATTGCTGCGCAGGAAGTTGTCAGGTATCATCATGTTACAATTTATGGATATTTCAAGTGAGTTAGCACTCAATTTTAGGTTACAATTATTTTTGAGCATCTTTAAATAATGTGGGGGAGATCATTTTATCAAATGAGTGCTAACCTGATATTATAGGTGCAATTATGCATTTTTTCCCAAAACAGAAATTTGCATTTATATAAATTAAAGCTCACAGTATCATTGATGGGGTAGAAGGAAGATGAGGACAAAAAACTGACCTTTCTGGTACCCACTTCCAACCTCTTTTCCAAATGTTGCCACTGGAAGCATTTTAGTTGGAGACCAAAAGATGGAAGCATCCTTTTTCAATTCCCAAACCAGAGTGGAGCACCACAAGCTTTAGAGCAATCACAGGAGAAATTGAGAAGCATACAATGTGCTTGATCTTTAGCATGTGGAGCAAAAATATAAAATCTGATCCCTTCCAAGAGAAGTTCGGATAGATTGCTTTTGGAGATTCTCAGTCATCCAAGTCATGGTTGTCCCAAAGGTGCTTTTTCAAGAAGCAACTGGACCTTCTTCTCCTTCCTTGAAGATGTTTCATTTCTCATGAATGAGAACTTGTAGTCAGCATGGGTTTGTTTAAAACCAGATCATGACAAACCAGTCTTATTTCATTATTTGACAAAATGACTAAATTAGTTGACCAGTGAAATGCTGTGATCATAGTATACTTAGACTTCAGCAAGGTACTCAACAAAGTGAAACACAACCTACTGGGTAAACTAGAAAAATGTGGGATAGACAGCATCATGATCAGATGGATTTGTAACTGGCTGACAAACCATACTCAATGAGTAATCCTAATGGTATTACTACTACTTGGAGGGAAGTAAGCAGAGGGGCACCCCAATGTTCTGTTTTAGGTCCAGTACTCTTCCATATCTTCATAAATAACTTAGATGAAGAAACAGAAGGGGCCCTCATCAAATTTGCAGATGACACTAAGCTGGCAGGAATAAGTAATATCTCAGAAAACAAGCTCAGGATCCAAAAGATCTTGAAAGACTTGAACAATGGGCCCTATCCAACAACATGAAATTCAGTGTGGAGAAAGCAGGGTTTTACACCTAGGCAGGAAAAACCAAATGTACAAGTACAGTTTAGGTGAAACCTGACTCAAAAACAGTGATTGTGAGAGGGACCTTGGAGTCTTAGTGGATGATCACTTAAACATGAGCCAGCAACTAATACAATCCTTGGTTATATAAACAGAGGCATAGAATCAAAAATCACATGAAGTATTATTACACTTTATAAATCCTTAGTAAGGCCACACCTGGACTTCTGCATTCAGTTTTGGTCACTACATTACAAAAAAGATGTTGAGACTTTGGAAAAAATGCAAAGAAGAGCAACTAAGATGGTTAAAGACCTGGAGACAAAAACATATGAAGAATGGTTGCATGAATTAAGTATGGCCAATCTAGAGAAAAGACGGGCTAGGGGTGACATAGTAGCAGTATTCCAGTATTTGAGCAGCTGCCACAAAGAAGAGGGGGTCAAGTTATTTTCCAAAGCACCAGAAAGCAAGACAAGAAACCATGGATGGAAACTGATCAAGGAGAGAAGCAACCTGGAATTAAGGAGAAACTTTGCAACAGTGAGGACAAATTAACCAATGGAACAGCTTTCCCTCAGAAGTTGTGGGTGCTTCATCACTGGAAGAAAAGACTGGACAAACCACCTGTCTGAAATGATATAAGGTCTCTTGCTTGAGCAGGGGGTTGGACGAAAAGTCCTCCAAGGCCCCTTCCAGCTCTATTCTGACTGATAATTTTTATATATACTACCTAAATGTGCATATGCATATACAGGTACATATAACTAAAACTTTTAAATATGAAGGTAAAAGCTAACACAAACTAATAAAGTAAGGAAGAAAAAAGAAAAAGAAATCAAAGTAACTCCTCTTTCTAATCAGAAACACATATTCAATTCCTTCTCTGGCCTCTAAATTTAATTCTTCAGTCTGCCCTAACCTTTGTTAGGGATTCTTTGGATGTGTTGGATTACAAATGGGATTCTTTGGATGTGTTGGATTACAAATATTATACTTTTAGAACTCTATGTAATAGAAGGTGAACAGAAGGAAGAAGGGAAATTTTTCATAACAAATGGCTATAGTATATTGCTTTGGAAATTGCAATGAATGGCAGCAACAATTTTGGAAATGTTGCTTCTAGTCTACAGAGCTGGACTTTAATAAAAGAAAACAAAAGTCCATGGAAGCCAAGTGTTTGCATCTGGAAAATATCTTTGGTTCCCTGGGGCAGCAAGGGAATTCAACTATTTATGTATTCAATTTAATGAGCAAACTAGATCTTGTTTAAATGAGTTTCTGCTTCAGTGGAGATCCCAATCCGTCCTTCAGAAAATATTCAAATCAATTCTTTTTGCCTTCTTTGATCTACTTCTAAAAGAAAAGAAATTTGGGGGATGGGTGTCTAACTATAAATGTTGGGATACGTCACATACGTGCATCTGCATTGCTTATTTTAGAAGTACAATGGTTCCTTATCCCTGTTGGATCTCCAACAGCCTCAGATTCACAGATGACAGGAAGAGATGGGGGACTGGAGCGATGGGAAAGGCCTCCTAGTTTGTTTCCTGAATTTTAAGATTATTTATATATACTGAGATTGCTTCTAAACACAAAGCTTCTTTTGTAAGCAGCCAAAGGTCATTCTCCACTTACTACGTTACCATGCAAATCAGTTTGCTTTGTAACTTAAGGCTGTTTTTTATATTTAGTATTATGCTATTATATTGGAGTAAATGTGTTTTACCTGCACTTACTGTTTATTAAATGTTTAATTCTGTATTGCTGATATGCTATATATTTAGTATGATATAGTGAGGCATATTTTTTCTAAATTCTTTGTTATGAGCTTTTTAAGATACTATGTTTTTTTAAGGTAATAAAATGGATTGATAATCTCACAATGTTATTGACTGTCTGACCAGGACAGGTTTTGAATAAAGTTCTTCCTGCTTTGAATAGGTTGCTTAAACCAATTCTTGCTGAATTGGCAATCAATTTCTTGAACCTTCTCAAACTAAATTTAGGATTACCTAATATTCAGTCAAGAGCATAGGGCTAATTCTGTCCAGAAGTTCTTTTCCTCAAAATATGTTTTGTTGGGTATAAAAAGGAATGAACCCTCAGTTTAATGGAACTTGATTTAGCAGACATTTTAAAACATTTTAGTTTTTACCATTAAGATTACACACCTGTTTAATGGATTAATATTATAAACTGGTGCTCAGGATGGCAGAAATTGATGTGAATGAAATATGGATTAAATAGTCATTCTGTCTGAATGGTCTGTAAAATCAAGATTTTACTGCATTGAAAAATAATAATTAAAGCTTTGCCATTAAATATTGCACTGTATATCTTTTACAAATTTGCAAAATGTATTTTCTGCTTTAGTGCTTTTTCTGTTATCAAATGACTCACAGCAATGAACTTCCTCTTCTTTTGAGTTTATCCCATGTGTTTTAGCCAATCATGTCCATCTGTGACAAAGCAATCTTTAAGTATTAATTGCAGCAGGATTACTCATCATGCCACTGTTTCTGTTTGCAATAGTTTATTTAGAAAAATAATCTGCAATCAAATTTTTGCTTAAATGCAGTAGACCTCAAACATAGCAGGAAATATCCAAGAGTTCTTTTTGCTTCTATAGATTTTCCACCAACCATATAACTTTTGTGGTGTCCTGTCTTGTGGCTTGAGCTTATTAATAAAGGAGTTGTAGATTGTTTCTCTGCTTCTAGAGTATCTATTGGAAATCTATTGAAGAAAATTATAAATCTTTACGTACCTCCTTAAAGGATTTCTTCACTTCTACGAGTGGATGCCAATGTGCAATTGGTTTACGTGGATAAGCCAACATTTCATTCCAATGGTCTCGGCCTAGTCCCTCAGCATTGTTTGCCACACGACAAACCCCAATAATCTCATTGTGGCCAACTCTAAAAGCAATAATCACATGTAAGAAATATTTTTAATACTTTTATTCTCCTTGGGCAATTGGCTCATTAATCCTATTCCCTCTACTTCTTGGATGTCCATGAGTGAACAACCCTGTAGAATTGCTTTTATTCACTTGGATTAGTCTTTCTGGTTCTTCCACATTTTATTATTACTTTATTTCTCTTTCTTGGCTCAATATATTTTATGAGTAGGTAGTGTAACTTTTTTCACTTTTGATCTTCTATCCTAACATTTCTTCATATATTCCCGAAGTGCAATTAGCAAAAATATGTATTCTAAATCTCTGCATAACAAACATTTGGCAGGCTTTAATATCCCCAAACGTATCCATTCTAAAAGGATCCATGCCAGTTAATTTTCTTCATGTCCATGAGTTTCTCTCTTCAAGTAGCAGCTAACTGAGACAGAGAATCTCAAGAAAAATGATATCGTATCACAGATTAATCTGATTGAAATACTACACAAAACAAGAACACTGAGTATTAAACAAATTAGGGAAACCAGATCTTTGACTTCTTCCTCTAAAAGCCATAGAAATATAAACCAATCTTTGTTCTCAGTCTTTGTTGTTAGGAAAAGAATGACCTATGGACCTCAGTTCAAAAATAATATGGAGAAGCCAAACAAGATTTGTGTATAGAGCTATAAAATCTGGGCTATAAAGATATGGACAACAAATAAGTGGCAGCAAGAATACGTTCAATGTTGTAATGGTTGTCTAGATTTCTACAGTTCAAATCTGGTTGACATATTGGAAAGCAGTGGAATCATGTTAGACAAATAAGCAGCAGTGTAGTACACATATTCCAGTTATTATATATTCAGTTGTAAAACAGAGATTCCAGTCTCTCAAGAAGAATCAGTTTCTGAGTCCTCTTCCTTTCCACTAACACATGCAGTTGAAGGCTCTATTTCAGTAAACTGAAATTCAGAATCCAAACGGAAGTGGGTGTCCAATTTTTTCTTAGCATTAGAAATTCTGTGGAAGGAATTAATTCTGACAAATAAAAAAAAATGTAACAAAAAGAATTCCAACATGTCACCCCCGAAATCAAAACCTTAGGTAAAATAGGGACAGTGACTTTGTTCTTGCAATCAAGATTAGATTGTTTTTATAAGTAGAGATGCTACATGGAACTTTCTCTGAGATTTGCCTACATGTCAATCATAAACAATGGAAATCCCAAACTATGTTCACCTGCTCAATAACAGAGAAACAAGAATATACAGTATACAATTTTTCTCAGTACAAAAGTACATGTAATCAAATGAATCCTACCATGAAATGTGAGTGGGGAAAAATGACCCAGATGGGATTTAGATATTGCGAAGACTCTCACTTACCGGTCATAATCCATAACTGATATAAGCAGACTGACTTGATCCATGTTCTCAGGAGGGATATCAAAAATTATTGCCTCATTATAGGTAGGATTAAGTGTATTTCTTTTTATAGTGGTTTTCTTCTTTTTCAGTCTCCTTCCATCACAGAGCAAAGATACTTTGACATACGGATCTGGTGAACAGGGGAAAAGCAAAGAAATGAGAGAATACTTTCTAGTCTCCCAATAATTAAAGGAATTCTCTTCACGTATCTAAAACTGGATAATAAACAGATGGACAGAAGAAAGCAGAATTATGGTGGCAAACTTGCACTTTCAGCCTGCCCTTCTAAGTCAAGCTCAACTCTGTGTAATTACATCACCACATTCATTTCACCTTTTTTGGTAACACTCTGGAAATGAGATCAGTCAAGATTAACTAGGTGCCATCCAGGGGCCTACAAAAAGAAGAATTCCTTGCAAGTATATAATTCACATATAGGTAGGATCTTGGCAGAAAGGTGAAAAATGGTCAAGAATTAAAGCCTGGCAATATGGACCCCTTTTCATAAATTAGGATTCTTTTCTGATCGTTCAAATGTGCTACAGTTAATTAAAAGGAAAAAGGAAAAGAAATTGGTTGGAGGGCTTGTAGAAAATACTAAAAGAAAATTAAAAAGTAAGGGAAAATCCTGAAAATATTCCTCTGAAAAATGGGTAAGCTTAGTGATCATGGCAAGCTAGCTGATTGTTGAAAGGAATGAAAATTGTTCTAAAGAGAAAGCAGACCTGAATATTAGTTGGAGCTTGGATAACAGCATCAAACACTTCAAGAATGTGGTTCAGATTCTAGTTGTAATTTTCACTTGGAAATGTTTCCATAGCTAGATTTTTAAATTCATTAAGAGTATACTGTAGTTCAGTAACAACTATTAGCTTCAATCTATTTGACCAGGCAAGCTTGGTGTGTCAGTTTCAAAATGTATTTCCAGTTCTCCTCTTTTTTAAAAAAAAAATTCCGGGGGAGATTATTTTCCGATTTGAGAAAATAGAAAAATTAATCAAGACGTGATTTTTTTTCTAATAGAATTTAAATGGGCTGACCACCAGATACAATGCGTTTTTAAGTAAATACCATCCCCCTTTTTTTATTTAGAAGAAGTGACTTGGTGACCATAAATCCAGGTCCAAAAGAGCCTTCTTTTCCATGTACTTATTTATGTTTTGCTCATCTTCACACTATATTCTTCTATACAAGGATATCAACATCTTTGATTTATAGGCATCCCTTAGCTCCTTTGCTGTGTGCATCTTTTCAACGTTCCTTTTGTTATAAAGCTATATGTCAAGGAGCTGATTTTATGAAAAGTAATTCAAATGTTTTATTTTTCAGCAGGGGAAAGAACCAAAGAAAAGAGAAAATAGGGCAACAATAACTTACTAAACTGACTCTGGTAAATTCTTTCTCAATTTAGCTTCATCCCTGTTAACATTCCTTAAACCCCTCAAGATCTGATTTTGTCCTCAGAGTATCAAGGGACCAAAGATGTTCTAAGACGACTCTATCATTCTGTTTAATTTACTCTCTCCTGTGCCTGGTGGTTGTATTTTTAATATCAACTGCTGTTGTTTTCATGTGTTTATTGTTTTATTTAATTGTTTTATGCCAACCGGAGTCACTTTGAGTGAGGTAAGTGACCATATAAATGTGATAAATAAATAAATAGCCATTGCAACATGAATGCAAGAGAAATTTGCTGTGGATTTGGCAGTCTCAATAATTATAATAACTTCCTGGGCTGGAGACCTTGCTCACAGTCATTCATGCCTTCCTATATTTGGATTACAGCAACATGCTTCTCATGGTTCTGCCCTTTAACACCTAAAAGCTATCACTGTCCAGAATGTGATAGCATGGGAAATGGTGGGTGCACCTAGGTTTACCCATGTTGTATCTTGTAATGTGAAACTGCATTGTCTTCTGGTTTCCTTCCAGGTGCAATTCAAGGTGGTGGTTATTAGGTTTAAAGGCCTATAGGGCACAGAGATAGGTTATGAGAGGAAACCTCTACCCATTTTACCTGATTAGATAGGCTGGGGATTCTCCAGATCCCTTCCCTAAACATTGCCATTGTACGGGTTCTATGAAGCATATCTTTTTTGTGGCAGCCCCTGCCCAGGGGTGGGTTCCAACCAGTTCAGTCCGGTTCCCCCGAGCCACTTGTTAAAAATCAGCTGGTTCGGGGAACTGGCAAATGCAGGAACCGCCTGGCCCCACCCACCCCAGGGCATGCACAGAGGCTCTGGGATGGCAAAACCCAGCCCTCCCAGAGTCTCAAAACGGGGCTATTTCTAGCCCCTGGGAGCCTGGGGTGACGTTTTTGCTCTCCCCAGCCTCCAGTTAAAGCCTTGGAGGCTAGGGTGGGTGTGAAAACTCAAACCTCCCGGTAGCCGCGAGAGCCCCAAACTGGGGCTTCTTCCAGCCTCCGGGAGGTTGCGGGGAGGCGTGTTTTCCCTC
>JANHFR010004427.1:77332-89657 GCA_032468015.1 Mimophis mahfalensis
GTGGGAAAATACCCGAACAAAGCATAATGCCATACACATAAATACCCGTGAAAACATAAGAAAACATATATATATATTTGTATGTTTTCGTGGGTATTTATATGTAAAGAATTATGCTCTGTTCGGGTTTTCTCCTGTGTCTTCATTGTTGTGCTTTTGAAGTTTTGGCAACTTGGCATCTCCTGAGGACAGAACCCGGCCACTGACTCAGAGCCAAGCAACTATAATAGCCTCCAACAAGCAAACTACAATGTTACCAGCCAACCAAAGTGGGAAAATGCTGCAGAATAGACAAAATGTAACCAGAATATCAATCAATCAAAGCACAGCCATCTCACCAACCAATGGAGACAAAACAGGACTTCTGACCAACTAGAATGAGAAAAAATCAACTAATGAGAGAGCACAGCCAGCACCAAATATAGAACAATGATGGCTGCAGCCACAAGACACACGTACAGGAGAGGAACGGAAAGGACCAGCCTGATGACGGCAGATGGGATTCCTGCGTCTTCATTGTTGTGCTTTTGAAGTTGTAGCAACATTTCGGCAGAATCCCATCTGCTATCATCAGGCTGGTGCCTTTAGTTAGTCTTTGTGTGTCTTGCCGTCATAGCCATTTCTGTTTTAAATTTAGTGCTGGCAGCACACTCTCATTAGTTGGTTTTTTTCTCATCCTTGTTGGCTGGGAGCCTTGGTCTATATTTGTTGGTCCTTGAATTGGCTGTGCTTTGATTGATTGGTGTTCTGGCTACAGAACAGATGAAATGTAACAGGCTACAGAACAGACAAAACGTAACCTGAGAAGACATATATATGTAGTAATAGAGAGGGAGAGAGTGCTGGGCCTTTAACACGCAGTTAGATTTTTACTAACATACTCGGGAAGAAACCCAAGATTTTAATTTTTTACATACACACATCCACGAAAACTTGAGAAGACGTATGTATGTATGTATGTATGTATGTATGTATGTATGTATGTTTTCGTAGATTTTCATGGGTACAGGTATGCAAGTCTTGCTGTATTCGGGTCTTTTCCCGTGTAAGGTTGAGAGTATCTTGGCGATGTGTATATATATGTGTGTATATACATAAATTTACACAAGGGCTCTTCCTGATCCATACCCCTTCAGTTCTTGAATTGGCAGAAAAATATGGCGACATAAATTGTGTTACCCCAACACCCAATACCTAGTCTGTTTCAGAGCAACAGATGCTGTCCTTGCAGTTTAAGGGCAGATAAATTAAGGGCAGTAATTAGTGGATTCTCCTAGCTGTATTTTCTCTTCCACTTAAGCTGTATTTTCTCTTCCACTTTTCCTCTTGCCAAGAAGAAAAGTATCTATTGCTCTTCTTAATATGTGATAAGGAAGATTTAAGTTCCTGTAGGTGGTGTTTAAGATGGAGGTTTAAGCCACCTTCAGCTTGCTCAAGTGACAGGTGAGCGGCATGGATGATGGAGCTATCTGGATTTTTTTTAATTCCTCTCCTGCTTCATCTCGCAACTTTCCTATCCTCCATTCACCTGTCAGTCAGACTATTTTCTAGTTCAGGTTTAGATTTTCAGAAGAGCAACAGAGCCTTATTCAAAAGTAGCCTGAATGAGAGGTCACTGGTGCTGTGAAGGTACTAATGCCAGAGGCATTGGATTATTTCCTTTCCACTTCCTTCAAAATAATAATACTGCTGCCAGCAAGTGGCTCTGATCAGCAACAGCTGTAAAATAATCAAAATGGCACTGCCGCCAAAGTAATGAAAACGGTAGAAACTTCAGCTTCATGAATTCCCTTGTGGGCAGAAGCAGTAGGAAAACAGTTTTGTCCTAATTTGAAATAAAACCAACAACACCCAGCTGGCAGAATGTGGCTCTCTTTCCTAATTAAATCCCACTCTTTCAACAGAATGCTAAAGCTGTATTTAACCAACAGGTCTAGCAGTAAGCCTTGTGCTGTTCTCCAATCACATATTTCACAGAGAGATGTTCCTGGGAAGCCACATGTCAGGTCAGTTTCTGTAGTCTGAGCTAAAATGGCCATTAGGCAGTGTCCAGCAATTGGTAAAAAGGGAATGGGGAAAACAGTCTCAAGTGGTCAACAGGATCTGCACAAATTCAGATTGCTGACTTTGTAATCATCAATGTTGTCAATGAAGCTTCATAAATCCATACAGCAAGATTTGTGTCAGGAGAAGTGTAAAAGTTAGAACAGCTAGAAACAAACATAAAGTGTCTCAACAATAGATGAGGGATGAGACAAAGGAAATACCTCAGAGACAGGTTCATTAAAAATGGTCCACATGCATCTTTGTACAATGATTAGTAGAATGTGAGAATGAACCCTAAGGAAAGTGCTTACTTTCCTTCCCAACTACCGGATCAGAACTTATAATTCTCATAAGTTATGATCAGCAGTTGGGAAGGAGAGTAAGATAAAAGATAGGGAAGGGAAAGAAAAAAGTCACCATATATTTATTCTATTCTATTTATTTATTTCCAGGACTTGTTGACCATCCCATTCAGGCAACTTTGCCAGTATACAACAAGATGAAAATTGCTGTTAAAACAAGCTATACCAAGAAGCCCATAATTCCAAAAATAACCATCCCGATTAGCCAGATAAGGTCAAAAGCATAAAAGAATAAAAGTTGAAATCGTTTATGGAATGCAAGAAGAGGGATACTTGGTGTACTTGGAAACCAGGTTGCAGAGGACTACAGAAAAGACCTGAGGCAAGACTTGTCCACTTCCTGAGGCAAGACTTGTCCATCTCTCAGCAAGCCTCTTGAGAAATTGAGACCGGCTGGTCAGCATAACTTTGGCAAGGTAGGGTCACATTATGTATGTTTTTAAGTAATTGTATGTTTTTTGAATTGGGTTTAGAAGTATCTGGGTAACCAGTGCAGCAACCTGGGAGTTACTGTTAATCTGCAGAGGCAGAGTTGACCTGTCAGCAGTTTGGTCAATATGTTCTGGACCAGTTGCAGCATTTCCAAACCATATAGGGTGTAGAGCAGTAATCCAGTCATGAGATGGGCAAGGTATGGGCAAAAGCCCTCCAGTCACTACCTTTACTTGTTTAAACAGAAGCAATGGATCCAGGAGGACCTCGAAGTTGCAAAGCCTCTCTGTCTATAATCAGTACTCTAGCATACAGTATACTGCATTGAGGAGGGAGGTTGCACTAATCATATTTCTTTCTATATCTTACGCAATTGGTTCCCAGGGGAACTTTTCTAATTGAATTTCTTAATGCATTTCCCTTTCTGTTTTCAGTGAATTAACTTAGTGGATATGAGTAAGAAAATCTTAAACTAAGAATGGCAGGCCTGAATCTACCAAAGGGACAATATTTACTACCTCATTCAACCTCTCCTGACCAAGACTTTTAGAAATTTAACATTTAGAAATTTACAGCCCTGACAACATGCTTGGTTAATATTCCCAAGACAGAGCATCATTATATTTCTTATAAGAGTCTTTTTGTATGTCTGTGCTTGATTTGTACCATGTCTTCATTGTTGTTTTTTTGACATGGGAGTCAGATTTTTATTATTACAATCACTTGGACTTTTTCTCTAGCCACTACATATTTTACTATGAAGTTATAAATTATTTGCTGATACTAGAATCTCATTCTTAATCCAAGGAGTCTGCAAAAGTTTTTGTTTTTTTAATTACAGTAGTTTTACTGTTTGGATTGTTATGCCATCCATTGTACCTGGTACTTTCAGAATATAAAAACTGCTTCCTGCCTCAAGGAATTTCAATTCAACACATAGAAGCAACAGAGGAATTGGAAAACAAGGGAAGTAGAACGGAACAATCCCACAGCAGTCCTTTCGGTTTTTCAACAATCAATCTCAATTTAGTAACCATTACACTCTACGCACAGAGCTGGAGGATATATGTACTTCCTATTTGAATACATTCTTAACAGCAGAACTAACTTGCACTGTGAAGTTATATATATCTAGAAGTAGACCCTCAATTAAAATGCTCATTGTCTTAAGCTAAGGCATAAAATTAGTATCAAAGAATGAACTTGTAGAAAAAAAAATATTGCCTTGAGATTAATAAAATCTCCAATATATTCCAGTGACAGCCTTCTGTTTATCTATAGTATATCCTCCCCCATA
Organism: Mimophis mahfalensis; assembly: GCA_032468015.1. Taxonomy (NCBI): domain Eukaryota; kingdom Metazoa; phylum Chordata; class Lepidosauria; order Squamata; genus Mimophis; species Mimophis mahfalensis. The sequence goes on from JANHFR010004427.1 coordinate 81,470, forward strand.
AAAGGAAATAAAAACAATTAAATTTTTGTTGCAAGTAGCATTAAAAAAAAATCAGGCCAATTTCTCCTCACTGTGCGGAATAAGCAGACCTCATGATTAGGCCCGCCCAGTGAAGAAATATAGGGGCATATATGTTTATGTACATTCTGCCCAATACAATATATGAATGCAACTCTCAAAGCCCAGAGTGTCATTTTTGACATTAGGCTGTAAAAAAGACTATTTACTCAGGGACAGCTGGGAAAGGAAGACTGGTATGTAGAAGAGCCATTCACAAAAACTGCTGTAGGAATATCTTGTAGATATTTCACAGGTTCACAAGTATGCCTGTGTGATATTTCCTGCCCAAGTAGAATAACATCAACCAAAGAAATGGAAAATAAAACAGACAGGGAATAGATGTTCCCTTTATAGATGTTGCTGGCTGAAAATGCCACTGTTCTTCTCTATTAATCATCATACTTACAAGTGATAGAAATTCAGTGCCTCTCTCTCTTCTATGAGAGAAACTGATACACCTAAGTAAAAGTTGCTCTTTTACTATATGAGTGCAATCATTCTACATCTCATCTGAAAAGATTATGTGGGTGAGATAGGAGTATCAGTGACCTCTGGGCAAAAAAGTCCCAGATTGTCCTCAGCATTCAGATTTCTACATACCCTGCCTTTCTCTGTAATGAATCTTCATGCATGCATTATTTCTCCATTTAAGACTAGAGAGACCCTGAGGCAGTAGCTCATCTTAAACACTAGAATGCAGCTTCCTCTAAGCCAATGCAGTGAGTGATATGTCAAGTCCGTTTATCTAATTATTCTTGCTTGAGCCACACAAGCAAGAAAAAGTGCAAAAGGCTGTAATTCCATCTGACAGTATGCCATGTCACTGATACATCTTCTTGACTCTGTAAGTTCTAACAAAATTAAAGTAGCCACAAACATATTGACAGCTTGACACAATGAGGTCAAGTCACAATAATAAGGTTTGAATCTTTTAGTTAAGATTAACAGCCCTCGGGGAGTTTAGTGTAATACATGAGCTGGTTTACTATGAAGTCAACCTTTGGCAGAAACCAACATTCAATAAGAGGAGTTTCCTTCAGTTCAGATCTAGGTGGTTCATATCAGGCAAAAGTTCAATTTAACTTTTGGCTTAGTGATTTTCAAATACCAAAAATATGTTTACAAGGAAAAGTTGCTACTCCAGATAGTGAACAGGACAGAATTAGTCTGAATCTGATCATAGTTGTGTTCTTGTTTACAGACAGATGAATCTGAAGACCACAAGTTAAGGAAGTATGATCTAATACAATAGATAACAGTCCAAGAATTGCTCTTACCTGGTGGAAGATGCAGGTTCTGTGGTTTGTCTCTGCATTCGTGTGCGTCGCATTAGATGATCTTTCATGGACATTTGAACTTCTGCTGGGATATCTGGTGAAGTGTGACTGATTTTTACTGCTGCTTCCAAGAATCCAAGAGTCCCAGTATCTTTTAGCTTGTCAGCCATATTGTCTTTGTCGTGCTCTGCCAGATTCTGAGTGGTAGGGGTGTTAGTTGAAATAGTTTTATTCCTCCAAGGTACCCAAAACAGCTTCCAAAAAAGGAATAGAAAAACTGCTACTAGTGCCAGTCCACATACAATTACTATCACTGCAAGAAGACTGATGGAGAGTTCTGAAGGACAAGAAATGAGGAGAGGGGGGGGAAGGGCAGGGGAAAAGGGAAAAAGGGGGAAAATAGTAGGAAAGAGAAAAGAAAAAAAGAAGTTGATGAGAAAGATGAAAGAACAAGAACAAATTCCAAAATAGTGTGCCCATTACACCCACACAAGCCCTTGTGTTTACAAAGGTAGTAGATTTCTTTCTTTCCATGTTTCAAGTCCTTTCAGTGCAACTTTCAAGGTTGTTTTGCAAAGGAAAACCACAGTTAAGGCACTGTGTATTTCCTACTTTAAATAAGAGAAGTAAATTCTACACTATCCTTTGCCAACTCTTAAATAAAAGAGGTAAATTTTATGCTATCCTTTGCTCTCCAGATGTGTTGGACTTCAGCTCCTATAGCAGGTTAAAATTAGGCTGTGGTAATTTGTAAAACTAGAACATATACTTTATCATAGCCACTAAACAGTACTTCAGTTATGACGAGGCTTTCAATCCAAAGATTACTCATAAACTGTATTCTTCATTAATCCTTTGTAAAATCTGCATCTATAGATTGACCCTGTGCTTTTGTGCTTCTTTCTTTGAACTGAACTTGCTGTTATCTATATAGAAAGAAGAACTTTCTAGAATCTTTTGTCAACAACTTACATTCATCGGAAGGAAAATCCACTTTTCTTTTGTACGTTCCACCTTAATTGTAAACAATATTAATTTTAAATTTACCATAAAGGTTGTTTTATCACAGTCATATATAATTGAAGGATGCTGAGCTGCATCTTAGATATATCTTTAACAGCTGACTCCCCTGACTTGATCAGACCCTCCCAGTTTAGGAGTCGCAGGCTCACCACTGGGACCTCTTTGGCCTTTACTTTCCACTTTCTCTCCAGTTCCTCCTTCAGGAAATATTTTTCCAGGTTTTCATACTCCTTTCTTTCTAATGTTGCTGTCATTTGGCATCCCTAAATCCATCACTACTGCTGTCTTCTGGCTCTTGTCTACTACCACAAAATCTGGTTGATTGGCCAGTACCTGCCTGTCTATATGGATCTAGAAGTCCCATAGGAGCTTAGCTTTCTTATTCACAATCTTTTGTGTGATGCCCCACTATATGTATGGTATGCTACACAAAAGGAATAACGTGGCCCGACTGTTCAGCTGGATTTCTTTCTTTTTTTTTTAGAAAAGTTTATTTACAGTTGTTTTAAAAAAACAAAGTTTGTACACTTTTACACATGTGTATTGCAGCGAGTACCTACTAAATCTACATCTGAAGCCTACTTTCACAATTCATATCATCAACTCAATTATTCATTTATTCTTTCCTTTTATCCAATTATACCATAGATTCCAACTATTATAATAATCCGAGTCCTTTTGATTTCTAAGTATCCTTGTTAGTCAATCCGCCTCTGCGCATCCTGTTATCTTCCAGATCAATTTAACTTCCGAAGGTAGTGTAGTATTTTTCCACTCCTGTGCAAAGAGGATTCTTGCAGCTGTGATCAGGTGGAGGATAAAATGTCATTGTTCCTTGTTGACTTTTTCTGGTTTTACTCCTAGTAGAAAATGCTCCGGTTTTAATTCGAACTTACACCCCATAATTTCCCCTATCCACCTCTGGACCTTCAACCAATATTCGTTAGCCTTTGGGCAAAGCCACCATTGATGGTAATAGGTGCCCTTATTCCTGCCACACTTCCAACACTGTGAGGACACTCCTGGAAACATCCTAGCAATCCTCCCCAGGGGGAGATGCCATTGGTAAACCATCTTATAGATATTTTCTTTATAGGAGGTTGCCAAGGTGAGTTTCTGATTTTTAGCCCATATTTCCTCCCACCTTTCCAGCTCCAGGGAGTAGCCCATATTTCTCCCCCAGGCAATCATCACATCCTTTACAGCCTCCTCCTCAATCCGTCATGTCAATAAAAAAGTGGTAACATCGTGAAAGGAATTTACTCTCCTTCTCTATTAAGATTTTATCTGCTGTTCAGCTGGATTTCTTAATGTGCTTGTGGAATTTAATGTGTGTGTGTGGCGGGGGGTTGGATTCTAAATAAATCCTCCTGATAACTGGGTTACAGCAGCCAAGTTTCAAGAAATGAATTGTGACACAGTCCTTTCTTTAGATAATTAATGAGGGGAGGGGGAATCTCATAATGTTGGATACAAAACAACTTTCAAAATACTCCATCAGATATTAACAGATATTTTTCGAAAGAAATTTCTTAATAATTTCTCAAAAGTATAGCTTCTTTAACAATGGCAGAATTACTAAGTCCATGGGCAGGAATGGTGTCTTCCCTTGAGATGTATTTGAAGTAAGGAAGCTACAGCCAACTGGAAAGATTATTATATAATGAAAGACGGGATATTCATATGCACCCATTGGTCAGGTCATAACTTAGAGCAAAATACACTGTGATGAACCAAGGAGACTTAATTTCGAGTGACCTTGTGGCTTTCTAAGGTCTCTTAAAAACTCTCTAAGCATAGTAACTGTAGGTCCAAGGAGCACCCAGTGGGTGGATTTCAGGGAGAGAGGAAATTAGAGTTTATTTGGCTGATGTTTTCTGCAATAAAAAGATTTAGTGCTTTATCAAACTTCTATAAAAATACTACAAAATGTCCACAGTATAACTACTAAATAACTATAAAATAAAAACCAACCCATCATAAATTACACATAGAATAATATGTAACTGATGTCATTGATTCATGAATGAATGTGTCTAAGTCAGTTTTTAGTAACTTATGGAAAGCCAATTGCGTAAGAGTGCCTGAATTATGTGAAGAGTCTGCTCTGAAAAGCAGAACCTCTACCCCATCGCATATCACAGAACTGGAGAACTGCAAACAGGATCTTCTGGGATACGTGAGTCAGTAGGTCAAAAGCAGTTCTACAAGCATTCCAGTGTGAAACCATGTATGGCTTTAGAGCTGAAAAACAACATTCTTATTTATGCTTGGAAGCTAGCAAGAAACCAGTGCAGTGTCTGAGGAGAAGATTTACTGTACTGATGTTTGTAGGTCAACAATGAGGCCACTGGGTCCTAAGCCAGCTGAAGCTCAGAATGGCCTTCAAAGGCATCTCTAAGTAGAATTTGTCAGAGTAGTGATCAGAGGATGAGATAGAATTATCATGTTCAAGATGGGACTGCAAGCTGTACACCAGTTGAATCTGGATAAATACCCCTGGTCACTGGCTGCACATGTTCAGCAGTGGCTGCCAAAAGTCCAGATATATACCACAACCCACAAACCCGCTCTTCCTACCTGTAAAAGTGACACCAGAAATATAAAGATACTTAAACTGATTCCCTCATGGTTTCATGCAAAAAGGCAGTGAAGAAACTAGAAAAAGGACCCATAAGGAAGGAGCCACTTAAACAGTTTATGCCCCTACCATCCAAAACATCAGAAATAGTGGAATCATTGCAAAACAATGCCTCCAAATCTTAAATCATGTGAGAGGTCCAAGACACTATGAGAAATACCACAAGGATGTATTAGTCCCATCTAGATCTCCAGAAACTTCAACAATCATGACCAGTGCCTAGATCCTGAATCCTGAGTGAAATGGTTTAAATAATCTGCTTCCTCTAAGGTACTCCGGGACCAATACACTGATTAGTAGTTTCAAATTCTTCTCGCAAAAGGAGAGCTTAAAAATATGGCAATAGTTGTCAGATACAAAAAGTTCCAAGAAAGACTTCTTAGGAGGGGTGTATTACAGGGGTGGGCTGCTACCGGTTCGCCCTGGTTCTGTCAAACGGTTGTTAATTTTATGGCTGGTTCAAGAACCTGCAAATCCCACCCCTGGCTAGCCCTGCCCTGCCCACCCTGCCCCTCCCAGGAGTCCTTGTGTAGCCCATTTTGGACCCACACAGAGGCTTGGGGGGGGTGAAAGATGGTCCACTAAGAGGCTCCGGAAGGCTGGAAACAGGCCCTAACTGTAACCCAGAGAGCCTCTGGAGGTTGGGGAAGCCATTTTCGCCTTCCTGGAGGCTTGCAGAAAGCCTCTGGAGCCCATGGAGGGTGAAAAATGGGCCTCCTGAAAGTTCCAGAGAGCCTGGGGAGGCCATTTTCATCCTCTGGGGGCTTGAGAAAACTCTCTGGAGCCTAGCGAGGGTGAAAAATGGGCCTCCCAGAGGCTCCAGAAGACCAGAAATGGGCCTGTTTCCAGCCTTCAGAGAGTCTTTGGAGCCCTTCCAGAGGCTTGAGGAAAGCCTCCGAAGCCCAGGGAAATCTCTCCCTGACATGGTGCAGGAGGCCAACTAGGCCATGCCCACCATGGCCACACCCATCCAGCAACCAGGCAGAGAACCAGATGCTAAATTTTTTGAAACCCACCCCTGGTCTATTACAATCTCTTTCAAGGCTGCCAGCCTTAGGTCTTTCAAAGAGGTGTAGCTCACTCATAGATCCAATCTGCTCTACTTTCTCCAAAACTTGGTTCTCCTTAAGGACCAAGAAGGGAAAAGATGAAACCCACAAATGGCCAGGGACAGCTGAGAGTGAATCTATTTACTTTATCAGAGTCCCGATTGTGGCCAGACATTGCCCCAGCTACCATGGTTGACTCCACCCCATTAAGAGTCAAGGTTTGGCAAAATGCTGTGCTAACTGGTGGGAGATTTACTTCTTACCCAGTCACTGATATAAAATTGGCCACATTGAATTAAAAAAAAAAATCTAACAATGTTTTAGCTTTCTTATTGCCACAGTATAGGCTCAAACGTGATTCATACTTGTGCCTGGTAAGATTCATTTTTCATCATTTTCCACTGACTCTCTAGGCATCTTTTCTACTGTTTCATCTCCTGGAAGTCCTCAGCAAACCAATTAACAAGCTAGGATCAGCCAACAAGGAGAAACTGCTCAGACGCAATCAAATAATCCTTCTCCATTCTGGGGTTTTTAAAAGGTACTGTATTTGATAATTTCTACAATCTCTGGTCAATATGAATGTCCCAATTAAATACATCTGGAAGGCACCCAAATGGGAAAGAAGAAACAGCATGCCTTCTATCTTACTTTGTACAAGTAAATACAGATTTCTTCTCCATTGCACCTTTGGACAAGATGCTGCTTTAGAGAGCATAGGGCAGGCAGAACCAGTTTTAATGATTTCTTGTATCTCAGACTTACCCGATCTGGTGACACAGGTCATCCTGTACAGCAGGGGTAGGGAACCTATGGCTCGGGAGCCAGATGTGGCTCTTTTTAGGGCTGCATCTGGCTTGTGGGCGGACGGGCAGGCCGAGAAACCGCCGCCGCCACTACAAAAGCACCGCCGCTGCCACTGTCGCCATGAAAGCACCATATTGTATGGCTCTCATGGACTTACATTTTAAAATATGGCTCTCTTCATGGGTCTCTGAGAGAAAAAGGTTCCCGACCCCTGCTGTACGGCGTTAGTCATAATCCACTAGCAATGAGACATTTGCTTTCTCAATTCTCTCTTTCTGTCAAACCACAATCTTCATTATAATCATAGAAATTATTATTTGTTTGGTCAACAGACAAAAACACACAACTGTTGCCTGGTTTATGCATCTGGTGATTATGTACTTAAATTAATTAGCAGCTTTCTTTGTGTAGAAGTACAGTCAAGTAGAATAAATCCTATCCACGCTTTTTGTGAAACGTATGCTATGGCATAGTAATGAATGTTACTTGTTCTGTACTGTTCATATTTCCTACTCTTTTATAAGCCATGTGGGACTGCTGATAAAGTATTGAAGGCTGGGATATTTAGAATGCAATTAATCTAAAGGTAATGACTAGTGCGTGTAACTATACATCCTCTTCAAGCATAGTTGATCAAATTATGATACTCGGAGGATTCACTTGGAGGACCCTGTGCTATCTGTTCACAGATAGCCATCTGGAAATGGTAATTAAGAAGCACTTTAAGGATTGTAATGTTATATGAAGAGGATATTTTCCTTATTGTATTTATTCTCAAACTATTAATACAATTTTACCACATCTGTTAGCAACATGTATGGATTTTAGTCAATCCAAAAAGCTTCCCTGAGCTCTGATACAGTTCTTAGAATAAATTTAAAGAATCCTTATTAGATAGTTAAGCTTGATCAGCTATCGAGACAACTCACATCAGTTCCTTATTAGAGTTGCAATGAAAATATTCCATAAAATGCAACTCCCCTTTAAAGGAAAGTCCTTTCTATTGGGCTTCAAAGCCTTCTCAGGATTTGAACTTAGATTTCACTTCAGGCCTAGACATCATTAGGAAGCAAAAGAGAAAGAAGGCATGATGTAAATTTAAGACATGGCATTCAAACAGCTACTGTAGAGAAGTGGCAGAGAACTTGATTTGATTGCTTGAGTTTCAACTAGCAGAATTAACCAACACAAATTATGCAAACATAAAGGCAAGTTAAAATCACCTGGTTCAGAATGGGCCCTGGCATAAACCAATCTGAGGAAGGAAGGAAGGAAGGAAGGAAGGAAGGAAGGAAGGAAGGAAGGAAGGAAGGAAGGAAGGAAGGAAGGAA
>JANHFR010004432.1:18252-29645 GCA_032468015.1 Mimophis mahfalensis
CCCAGCCAGCAATGCTGGCTGGGGAATTCTGGGAGTTGAAGTCCACGCATCTTCAAGCGGACAAGGTTGAGAAACACTACTCTATACCAATCCATCGGTCACACCCTCTCTTTTGTTTTTGTCCGTTTCCTACTAGCGTTTTTACCTTCCTATTTCAGAATCGCAGCTAAGCAGCAAGGAGAGGATTGCCCAGGTCTGAAAGGTAAGGAATAGAAGACAACTGCTTTTGAGGCCACGCCAAAGAGATAAACATTTTGTATTTTATAATACTCTATAACTTAATTTAAAAAAATTAGAAAAAAATAGACAGAGAAATCAAATAGTCATAGCTAGGAGCTGGCAGCTCTCTGGGGGCACCCAATTTAATTAATTGAAGAGCAAGTATCTCTCCTTAACCTAATCAGTGGAAGCAGCACATAAAACTATAGTATTTTTTGCAGCATATGTCGTACCCTACTGAACTGATTAGATATAATGGCTAACTTACAACACTTGTTCCTAGCAGACCCTCAAGCTTCCTCTTAAATGCTTTTGTAGAGCTATATGGAAGCTTGGAACATGGTAACCAGGTGATCCCCACCAAGGAAAAAATATACAAAGCAACTCTTGTGTGGACAGAAAGTTCAAATTCTACTCAATTACTGCAAAAGGTGCATTTTACACTGTATGTTGTATATATTGATGTGAAATCTCATTTTACAGCTATGTTTAGTCCAGTTTAACAAAAATAAGGACCAGGGGAGAGATGAGAGCAGTATCCAGTATTTGAGGGGCTGCCACAAAGAAGAGGGGGTCAACTAATTCTCCAAAGCACCAGAGGGCAGGGTAAGAAACAATGGTTGGAAACTGATCAGAGAGAGAAGCAACCTGGAATTAAGGAGAAATTTCCTGACAGTGAGAATCAGTGGAACTGTTTGCCTTCAGAAGTTGTGGATGGTTCATCACTGGAGGTTTTTAAGAAGAGACTGGACAGTCACTTATCTGAAATGGTACGGGTCTCCTGCTTGAGTGTGGGGTTGGCCTAGAAGACCCCCCATGGTCCCTTCTGTTATTCTGTTTCAAATATTATTGACCTACATTTTGTTTAATTGGCAACTTCTTTATTGTCAAGTTGTGAGGGGTGGCATCATGCCCACAAAGTACAGCACACCTCTGAAGTCATCCAACACATTTATTCATAAGGCAAATAGTAAAGATATACTGTCGGCCCGTTGTCTCCTGAGGGCCGACAACACTTTTGGCGGGAGGGATGGCCCGCACCATCAGAGACCGTCCCGATAGATCGGCAGTCCATAATTGCTACACTCAGGGAATGTGATGTGGCCGATACGGGGTCTCCTGTTTCTCCCCAGGTCACCTCTCCACAATCCACTGGACCAACGCTACCCAAGGACGACTCAATCCCATTGGCGGAGTATTTTGTCCAGATGGAATTGGGGCCTGATGAAGCCCCGAAGCCACGGACACCGCATCGTCCTGTGGCGATCGTACGGCCGACTTTATCGCCCGCCTCCCCTCGACTGCCATCGCCTTTGATCCCGCGGGTTATGATATGCCCACCTCTCCTGCCCCCTGAGGTGGGGGCGTTGGGGTTGGAATCCTGGTTGCACCCATTCATCCCTCAACTCCTCGCCTGATTTATAGAGATGGGGCATTGCATGAAGATCCTCCGGTTTTACAGGGTAGGGCTCGGCAGAGGCGTCGTGCACCTTGGCCAAATTTACAGGGTGGGATGGATGATCAGGGATGGGGTTAATAGGGGTTTGCAAATTGTTGATGTTCTGTTTCTGGTTTGGTTTCGGGTTCGCGCATGCGTAGTTTTTCTGTTTTGAAGCACCACGCGGTTTTGGAAGTTCAGAACTGGCTTGATCCCGGGTGGGGCAACACCTCGTTCCCCCAGTGCTTGCTCTGTACCGTCCCTGTGTTTAATAAAAGGAGTTTTGTTTCAAACCAAGGACTCCTGGAATATCTGGGGTGACAGCGAGACATATACTATTCTCCATACTATACTATAACTCTCTCTGACCCTCAGCAATTACCCTACAACCACAACAGCATGGTTACAAGGAATCCCTTTATAGGGTTTTAGTGAGTGGGTGGTCAGGAAGACAGGAAAGGAGGCAATTACACAGGAGACAACAATTATCAGGAACTGTGTGGGCAAGCTTCTATGCATCCTTCCTAAGTGGATGTTGCTGTGTGGAGAGTTCCAATATCTGTTAATAATACTTAACTCTGCAGGCCAAAAAGGTGGCTGTTTTTGGCTTCCAGAGGCCTCTGTGGGTCCCATTTTTCCCCTCCAAAAACAGGACCTGCAGTGGCTTACAGAGGCCAAAAACAAGTAAATTTTTGGCCTGCAGAGTGCTTCTGGATGCCGGGGAGGCTGAAAATGGGACACATAGAGCAAAATGGATGTCACCAATAGATTCACAGCACAAAAAACTATTTTTTCCTTGTTTTCTTCCTATAAACAAAGGTGTACCTTATAGTCTGAAAAATACAGTAGGTGCATTATTTGCCTATTGCCCCCAACAGTCTGGGTCTTGATTTTACCAACCTCAGAAGGATGGAAAGCTGAGTCAATCATGATCCCCATCAGGATCAAACTCCAGACCGTGGGCAGTGTTGGCCTGCAATACTGTACTTTAACCACTGTGCCCCCTTAATCAATGTCTATTATTTTATGCAATGAAATACCCTTTTTTCCTGAGAAAAGGGCCTATAGGTTTTAGCAAACTCTCAGAAAGACATCAATGGAGGGCCTTGTGAGGATTTTTTCTCACAAGGCTTTTTTAGATTGAGAAAACCGAAGAGACCGTGGGATTGAAAAGGTGAATAACAAAAAACAGAGTCATTGCTATGGCACACTCTGCTTCCCGTCTCTAGGAAACGAAGCCTTCAAGATCCCAAAAGGGGATTTTGAAGAAATTCTCGAGTTTCCTAAGAAGAAGACAGAAGAACTGAAAGGTTTTAGGAGAGGAGGGGGAAAAACAGTGGGAAATTGGATTGCAGTTTGACACAACATAATTCAAGACCTGAATATAAGAACAAAGTGTTGGGTGTCTATTCTCTGTCCATGATATTCCAGAAGGGAAAAAAATTATCACCTGCTCCTTAAGTTATTCATCAGTTAAAAACATATTTATTAAATACAGCTATTCACAAGACATGTCTGCCTCCATAGAAAAATACAGAAGTGCTAATGTTTGAGAGTGAATATGTCAGGGTAAGTAACAGAACATGATGACATATTTTAGGAGGCTGTTGAAAGGAAACCATTGTAACTGTTTAATATAATACACTTTTTCCATGTTTTAAAAAAGGCTCATTCCTGGTTCATAATATTTCCACTATGAAGTAGCTTAACTCATCTTTTGTTCTGCAAAAAACAATCTGGAAGCTCACTGGCATTATTTCAGTGCTTTTGACAACTGCTTAATGATACAATTTCAACCCTAATTTGAGATTGCATCTTGAAAGCAAATTGATTAAGCTTTCATGATTGCCAGTTTTGAAACTAGCAATTAACAGTGTTGGCCGACTGCACACCCTAGTATTTTTTAGCTTTGTCTACTACTGCAAGTTAAGCTGGTGTGGGGGGAAAAATACAAAAATGTTGTGGGATTTTTGTCCCAGAGGTGCTTTTTCAGGAGGCAACTGGACTTTCTGGTCTGTCTTTGAAAACATTTCGCTTCTCATCCAAGAAGCTTCTTCAGCTCTGACTGGATGGTGGGGAGTGGAAGGATTTATACTCCTTGTAGACAGCTGATCATTTGCATCTTTTTAGAGAGTCGTTGAGGCCACTTGGAGGTTTATCTGTGCCCTCAGTGTTGTAGGATTCTTGCTTCTCCATTTTCATGGCAGCATAATTTAAATGAATCATTTAGGAAACTGTTAGGATTATTGCAGAGCAGTCTTTACTCTGCTATCCTTTAAATAAAACAATTAAATAGGAAACCTTGCAACTAACTGATGGATCATAATGGAGACCGAGTCAGAAGGCCGAGGCAAACGTTGTCCAGAAGAAGGCAGGTTTATTTACAAGCTATATACATTAGTCACGAGGTAGTCAGTCGTACAGAGGTAGAAGTAGAACAACACTGAGAACTAAGAACTAAGAATTGAGAAGAAGGAACAAACATGAGGCATGGCTTGCCTCCCATATTTATAGAGGTTTACACTAATGATGATTGACACATCACGAGTACCTTGAGTGATTGAGATCTGCCCGGCAGCAGACTTTCTGTCACCTGTTTGTTAGTGTGGTGTGGCCTGGACCTAGTCAGCCATTTTGAATGCACTTAAATTAAAGACATTTTTATTTAATATCAGAATGAACAAATTCAAAAGAAACACATCTCGAAAAGCTTTGGAGTGGGTATTTTTTTGTAGCGGGGGCATGTATGTTGAATACTAGCCAGCTTAGCTAGCATTCGATAATTCAAACCTTGCAACTAATTTGAGGTTGATGGATCAAAAGTACTGAGACTGGTAGTCCGAGGCTTCAGGTTCAGAAGAGAAGATCTTTTATAGATGTGAGAGAGATGCAGGCATACAAGGCTGTCTTTTATAGGCTAGGATAGCCGTTGGTGAACAGGTGCATATAGCAACATTCTGGTGGGAAACCCAGGCTTGTGTCAGACAGCCTGTCACCAGCTAAGTGAGTGTGGTGTGACCCTCAGGTAGCCATTTTGAGTCACATAAAACATACATTTCGAAATCAGTTAATGAAAATACTCAACAGTGTATTCTGTTGCAAATACATTGCTGAAAAAACATTGCTCTAATGACATACATCTGACAGGAATCCATTGACAGAAATATTAATTTGGCATGATTATAAGGAAAGGCTTGTCCAACTTCATTTCAAATTATGTTAGCAATTATACAATACCCATCAGCTGAGACATGGGATAAAGGCGGTATATTTCCTTATTCAAAAACAGAGTCATAACTAATGGACTCCCCGCATTTCCTGCTTATTTTTGATGGATGTTTTGTTTGTTTGCTGTCAATCTCTTCACCTTCCTTCCCCTTTTTAACAAGCTGGAAGAAGCGTCTTCTCGGGCATATAAGCAGCTTGCAGCTTCTTATTAGTACATTTTCTAAGTCAGGAAATCTTCAGGGAATTGAGATTTTGGCTGCTTCAGTACTTTTGGCTGATGCTGGACAGCTGCTGGTCTGCTGCTGTGGTCACATCGTCTTCATTTTTAACACTCTGTGACAGTTTCCCAGTCACTCTCACAACCCCTTTGTCCCTTCCCCACCCAGCAGCAGTCACTTAAGGAGGGGAAGGGGATGTTCCCTGTTAGATTCACACAAGGAAACTCAATGGGGAAGCCATAAGGAAGTTGGAAGTCACTCCTCCTCCCTGTGTCTTTTTGCCTGGCCTTGGCCCAAAAGGGCATGTGTTACTCTCCCGCCCTCCACCACCCTCACCCCCTCTCTCCATGGTGTGATAGGTGTATTAGAGCACACTGTGTATATGTCAATGGGATAAAATAAATTTCATAAATAAGTGAGTCTACTTTCGAGACAATTAATTAATAAATGAACCATAAAGTATGGATTAAATATCATCATTAATTAACAAGGTTCTTACAGCCCTTTTCTGGCTGTGTGGCTTCTGACAAATATATAGATGTATATACACACACATGTAAACACGTGTAACACATGCTCACATTTATTAGGAAAGGGGGATGTTTCATGACTGGGTTCAACTGGAGTTGTCCACATTTATAATTTAGAGAGCTTTAAGTCAGATTCCTAATTGAATATTTTATTTATTATACAAGTTTTTATTTTTAACATAACCACTAATATAAGAGTAAGAATATGAAATGTATTATTTAACATCATATATTTTTCTTCCACAAAGTGGATGGTGGTTGACAGCATTTAATATGATCCAGGGTACCTGGTTACAGAACTTTGAAATCCATATTGTATTTCAAGGTATTTAGACAACATCTTTTCTACCTATGGGAAAAACAAGAACCAACATGGCACCTGAGTTTTAAACAAAGGAGATGGTGCTCTTTAAGAGGTGTGTGCAAATCGAACAATAAATGTCTACTTCAGCTCTTCACAAATCAGTGAGCAATGAGGGGTTAGATAAGTACGTGTCAAAGAAGGCAAGGCACCCTGTAGATTATTGACATGGGAAAGGAAAGTCACAAAAATACATGAGACTTCTTGAACCAAAGCAGTTTCCAGCAATGTAAAATATCCTTGTCAATGTGACAAAAGTCACACAATCTCACAAGAAGAATTAAGGCTCCAGTCTTCCCCTACACAGGACTCCAACTGATGAGCAATCTGATACGATACATCATCAAGATTAATTTATTGTAGCAATATTTCAAAACATTACAGTTACTATATCAAAGCCGAGGGGAAAGTTGTGGTATTTAAGCGGGCTGTGGAAAGTATTTAAACTGGTGCTTTTGCAATCCTGGTTGGGACAAGTCAATCAAAATATGGAAGCAATCACATTGTTATCTGAAGGGATCAAGTCAGATGCTCTGAAGGATTTTCCGGGGAGCGAGGATGGCTTATCTGCCCAGCCACTTTGCTTTGCCAACATCCACAGTGGGAGTGTTGTTTCCGTGTGACTTGAGGAAGCTTTGTAAAAAAAATAATAATAAATAAATAAAAGCATGTTGAGCCTCAAAGCTTTGAGAAACGTGGCCTGGTTTAGACCCATCTGCTCCATGAAGCCTCCTTCAAATGTCTTGCACACACTCCCTTGAATAACATAAATGGCAGGGACCTTGGAGGTCTTCTAGTCCAACCCCCTCCTCAAACAGGAGAGCTTATACCATTTCAAACAAAAGGTTGTCCAATCTCTTCTTGATAATCTCCCGTAATGGTGCGCCCACAATTGTTGGAGGCAACCAACTTCCACTGGTTAATTGTTCTCATTGTCAAGAATTTTTTTCTTAGTGGTAGGTTGATTTTCTCCTTCATTAATTTCTATCCATTGCTCCTTGTCCTGCCTTCAGGTGCATTGGAGAATAGCTTAGCCCCGTCTTTTCTCTAACAACCACTCAAATATTGGAACAGCACTATCATGTGACCCTTAGTCCTTTTCTTTATTACACTAAGCATACCCAATTCCCACCACCATTCTTCATATGCACGGCTGGGTTCCTACCTGTTTGGCCCAGTTCAGGCAAACAGGTAGTTCCATTAGGCTACAAGTTTGCCCAAACCATTTCTTCTGTAGGCTACCAGTTTGGGCGATGAGTTTGGCCCTCCCACCCACCCATGCGCTATACGTTACTGTGGGGAAAATATCCACATGTTACTGACAGACGGCTTTTGCAGTTTTCCAGGGAGAGAGCATCAGAAGCATAGTGATGAGGGGAAAGATGAAAGATGAAGATGTGAAGTGTTCAAGAGTAAAGTGCGGAAGTAAAGTGAGAGGTAAAATCCAGGAAGTATAGTGAAGTAAGTTTGCTCTCTGCTCCCTCCCAACTTTATTGGACCAATGGCAAAGGTGGTTACACAATACAGCATTACATCATACATAGAAATAGTTATCCAAAGGCTGGGAAAGTAGTTCTGTTGTCCTGGTAACCAAAGAGTTATCAGGGGCCAGGTTGCATCCATCCACACAGCGCTTCTCAAGACAGTTTTTTATGGGAAAAGGATTAGATCAAAGGAATACCATGAGGCTATCTGGAAACCCCCTAGGTTTGTCAGTTCATGGTAAGACACGGCATTTGCTCCGGCCCACACCACAACCAACGCCGCCAAGAGGCCAATCTGGTACTCACAATATTGCTACATCTACTTTTAAGTCCATTTGAAGCTGAGGCACAACAGAGCCAAAAAACTGCTGATCTATGCTGCTGTGCCAATCAGCTGTTTTTTGGCTCTGCCACGCCTCAGCTATTTTTTGGGCTGAATGTAACACACACACAAAGTGTGCATGCAATGCAAACCTGTTGTTAGACCAGTAGAAACCCACCCCTGTTCGTATGTTTTATCTCCTAGCCCCTTTATCATCTTGGTTGCTCTTCTCTGTACTCTTTTCAGAGTTTCAACATCTTTTTTATATTGTGCTGATCAAAACTGGATGCAGTTTTCCAAGTGTGGTCTTACCAAGGCATTATGAAGTGGTACTAACACTTCACATAATCTTGATTCTATCCTTCCGTTAATGCAGCCTAGGACTGCATTGGCTTTTTGGATGGCTGCAGCATATTGTTGGCTCATATTTAAGTGGTTTTCTACTCGGACTCCTAGATCCCTCAAGTAGTTACTACTATTATTTAAGTGTCCCAGTTGATGATAGCACTTAGCCAATGTTAGCTGACCTTGAACCCCAAGCTAGCTCAGACCTGGCCAGCGAAGGGCTTTGATTTCCCAACTGTGTCTATTATTTTGAAGGCGGTGATTAACTTTATGAACACTCCTGGTTAAATATTTTGGTGAGAATCCACCAGAAAATTCCAGATACAGTGGAACCTTGGTTCACAAACCCTTCGGTTCACAACCAATCCAGTTCACAACCAAACAATCAGCTAAATGTCGGGCTCAGTTCACAAACAAATCCTCAGTTCACAACCAAACTTCCTTGAGGATGAAGAAATCTCAAGAGAGAAAGCACCTAAAGGAGAGCGTCCTTCCATCACTGAGGCGGACTGTCCCGCAAAACAGCCACCTCCCTCTTGCTCAGAAACTACCGACTGAACAGGTTTCTCAGTTGTTCATGGTTTTCTCAGTGTTTGTATGAAAGGATTTTACTGTCACACTGTGGGTTCTGTGGCATATTTAACTACAGTGCTGTATTTCTGTGCTTCAAAATCTTTAAAAAACAATAGAGTTCTCAGCTTATGGAGTGCCGGTGGGCAGTGCCTAGAGGGAGGGCATTCTCTGTGGGAGCGCCTGCCTTGTGGAGTACACTTCCGGTGGAGCTCCGGATGGCCCCTGACCTTTCCTCTTTTCATAAGGAATTAAAAATGTGGCTCTTTTCTTTAGCTGGACTGGACTGAGAGGGGGAGGGATTGTTTTAATTTGCGTGTTGTGCGTGAGGGCGTGTAGAGTTTAATTTTATTTTAATTGTACATATGGTTATTTTAATGCCCTGTACACCACCCTGAGTCCCTATGGGAGAAGGGCGGTATATGCATTTAACTAAATAAATGAATGAATGAATGAATGAATGAATGAATGAATGAATGAATGAATGAACGAACAAACTACAGTGCTGTATCTGTGTGCTTCAAAATCTTAAAAAAACAATAGAGTTCATCGGGGTCTGGAATGGATCAATCGTATTTCCATGCAACCCAATGGGAAAAATTGGTTTTGGTTCACAACCAACTCGGTTCACAACCAAAGTTTTGGAACTAATTGTGGTCGTGAACCGAGGTTCCACTGTATGACTAGGAAGCCAATACCACAAACAGGAACAACTCAGTGGCAAGTCACTTCCGCATGGCTGTCAGGAAAATTATATGGCCATTTCCATGAAAGTATCAGGAATTGAGTGTGACAGAAATTGTATTATTTAAGCAACTGAGTAGGAAATCACTTAAAATTATGACAGCCCACTGAAAGACTATGTCATAAATAAATAGGAAGCAATCTGAAATAAAATTGGGTGGAAACAGATGTTGAAGACTAGCTGGTGGAAGAAATTATTACATTAAAGAAGAATTATAATTCTAGTTGCTAGTCACATTTGTCAAGATACATGTGCAAACAGACACCCATACCCGAATTCTTCACCCATCTGTCAACCACTTAAAGTTGTTTATTGCTCCTGCTGCAGCATAGGTTTATATTATTATTATTCTCAACAATCAGTTGCCAATTCATGAGCATAAATTGAAAAGGCAAAAGTACACTGAAGAGAAATAAATTAAATGATGTTTGCCCCTTATCAGCCGTAGAAGTATTTTCTTTTGTGTTTATCTCACATGAGAGTAAATCTGTGCATTTGGGCTCAGTTAAGTTTCTCTTTTTAAAAAATATTTATTTCAGCCCATTTCCCCAACACGTTAGTCAATAATTTCTAAAAACCAGCCTTGAAAATTCATACTTACTTCTCCACGAGAGTGGGGGGACACCTTTAAGAGTGGTAGCATATCTACCCCTGGAAACTCATTGGACATCTTATTTATTTTTTTCTTAGCTACCTCAAATGATTTAGAAGAGTCCACTGGAAATTGTCCCAGAGTCATTTTTTAAAAGGCAACTGGCTTGCCTGGGGTTTTTTCCTTGAAAATGTCTCACTTCTCGTCCAAGAAGCTTCTTCAGTTCTGACTGAATGGCAGGATTAAAGGGGGGGGGGGATTCAAGAGAATCCAGGTGTCTTTTCAAAAGCACTGTTGGGGCTGTTGAGATTATTGCAGAGCAGCCTTTACTCTGCTATCTCTTTTAACAATTAAATAGGAAACCTTGCAACTAGTTGTAGATTGATGGATCATAACGGAGACAAAGTCAGGAGGCCACAGCATACGTTGTTCAGAAGAAGGCAGATTTATTGACAAGCTATATACATGAGATAGTCACTCATTCAGAAGGGAAACAGAAAGTAAAGGCTGGGGCTGAGAACACCAGCGCCACCACCATTACAAAGCTATCACTACAATGCCACCACGAGGCTTGGAGTAGAGCCTCTCATATTTATACTCTTTCATACCAATGATGATTGACACATCACATGAGCTTCCAGGACAGTTGAGATCTGCCTGGTAGCAGACAAGCTGTCTCCTGTTTGTGAGTGTCGTGTGGCCGGGGCCAGGTCGGCCATTTTGAATGCATAAAGACATTTTATATTAAGTACCAGAATGAATAAAATTCAACAGGGGCAACCATAGCCTGGATGATTAAAGGTCTCCACAGATATTCAGTTCACTGCAAACAACCCTGATAGATCACAAGTTAATCAGGCCAGTTTAAAAATACCAATAAGGAAAAGTTCTCTTCAAGGCAAAGTCTGTTCCCAGTGGTTTTTGTCTCTCCCCCTTTCTTGCCAGCACTACATAAAAATCTAGCTGACGTGTGGATGGCTCCCACTCTGCTTAGCTTCCAAAACTATACAAGGTTAATTCAACGCTGCCACCTGCTTGAGTCTTTAAATATGGAAACATGTTTTGAGGAAAGAAAAGCTGACATTGTGAATAGATTAAAAATGCTTTCCATCAGATGCTGTTAAGATCAGAAAAGAAGAACCCACTGGAATTCTGGAAAGATTTTGATTGCCAAGTAGGGTAGGGTAATTGGATCTTGAAAGCCTACAAAACTTATACCTACTGTAACTAAGGCAGAGTTACTCTGGGACTTCATCTCACGCCTCTTTCCTCTCTTGAATTAGATAATCTTTTTTGTAATGATCTTGTGTGTATTCCACCCTGGGGCAGCAGCTCCTCCTC
>JANHFR010004432.1:47048-58407 GCA_032468015.1 Mimophis mahfalensis
AAAGGAAAGGAAAGGAAAGGAAAGGAAAGGAAAGGAAAGGAAAGGAAAGGAAAGGAAAGGAAAGGAAAGGAATCTACTCAACCCAGATCCACTTAAGCAACGGTGTTACTAACTTAACACTTGCAGTGAATCACTTAACAACTAGGTCAAGAAGGGCCGTAAAATGAGGCAAAACTCACTTAGCAACTGTCTTGCTTAACAATAGAAATTTTGGGCTCAATTGTGTTCGTAGGTCAAAGACTACCAGTAATCACTATTCTTTCTCAGTCCAGATATTGCAATTTGCTGATAGGCTAGCTAATTTTTTTCTTTTCAAGTCACCTCAAATTGGCCAACAAACAATTACTTCGGGCACACAGCAAGGCTAACATTCAATGGGGAGGAAAAAAAACCCAGGTGCAAGCAGAAAGAATCTCATCTTAACTGAACAATGTCCTCTAAACTCAAATATTAATAGTGAATAGCAATAATAAGCAAAAATAAGGACAACAGTAAGCAAAGGCATATATCCTAAGATATCCCTCTTTATTATCCAATGTCCTAGAATTCTTGCAAAGCAGTTTCTGGATTAAAGCTGTGCTTTGGCTTCTTGCAACTCATTTTTGCTCTATAGTTAAACATTACAGAAAGGTATGGGAGATTTAAAATTAGATATGTGCGATTTAGATCGGGTCTTGAAAACAAATTAATCCATTTTGCTGCCTTTTTTTTTCCCGTAACCTCTTCTTGCCCTTCCTCTCTTGCAGTTGAAGGAGGGCATTTATCTTACTAGCTCTTACCATTTTCATCAGCTGGGAGCCGTCCCGGTGATAAGGTTAGAAAAAAATTTAAAAGAAAGCCAAGTTTTCTGCAGCAATTACAAGAAAGCCGGGCTAATAATATATTTTGCAAATGTTGGCGGAAAAAGACCGGCGAGAACAAGATTTCCACAAATGGGGGAAGATAAAGACTTTTGCCCGACGACTCATAATTCAGTGCAGGAAATTGTATCACTCTGGACTGACCTGTGTTACTACATCCACGTTTAAGATGGAGAAACTCAGTGTCAGCTCAGCTGGAAGAACAAGGTAGAGGAGAGGGTTTAATGGGATTTCAAATTCAAATGTGCTGAGCAAAAATGTTTAACAATTGCATTTGAATAACATCGTCAAGGGGGTGGAAAAAAAGAATAAATAAGCTCAGCTCCCAGGTTCGACTGCGAAACAGGAGGAGGAGGAGAGAGAAAATACATTCCCAGAAACAGAAAATAAAATGCGAGAAATAAGAAGCTGGCTTGAATGTCACAATAAACCACTGTTTAATTTGACAGGCAGAAGCTGCATTGAGTCTGAACCCAAGACCTCGACTAAGTGCATAAATCAAGGCTGTCAAGCTGTAAAGGGCTGGAGAACACAATTAAGGCCCCCATCATTACTATGTGCCACACTGGGTAATGGCAGGGCCACAGTTTAAGCTGGGCCAGGATCCTCCTTAGACGTTGCAACAACCTGCAGCTCTGTGAGATACATGGAGATGCCTTTACTCTTCTATATGTTCTATCATGGATAGGAGTGTCAAACTTGACTTCACTGAGGAGTGCATCAAGGTTGGGTTTGACCTGGGGGACCTGGAGGGGCATGGCTGGGGTTGGTGTGGCCAACTCTTGTGTGGGGGGGAGCTGTGCTGGCCAAGTGCTAAAGTGGGACTTCCCTCAGACCGGTGGTGGTATGCTACTGGTTCAGCCTGGTTCAACTGAAGCGGTGACTATAATTTGGAGGGGGGGTTTGCTGAACCGGCAAAAACCACTCCTGACTAGCCTTGCCTACCTGCCCCTGCCCCCACCCTATCCTTTTTTTAAGCTCAGCTGATTCGCATGGCAGAATTAGTAACTGCGTGAATCAGCTGAGCTCTGGCTTCTGCAGCACAGGAAACGCACTGTTCCCATCTATTTCTGCTGTCCACAGCAGCAGAAGCTGTTTCTCTGGGCTCCACGGTGACTGCGGAACCCAGAGAAACAGCTTCCGCTGCTCCGGACAGCAGAAATGGATGAGAATAGCACGTTCCCTGTGTTTCAAAAGCCAAGTGCGTGCACAAGTGTACATGCGCGCCCATGCACCCATGCTCAATTTTAGTGAACTGGTGAATCCCACCTCTGCCTCAGACCCTCCCTCACTCTCGTTATAATCTCCTTCCCTCCTTTTCTTTTTCCTCCCCTCTTCATTCTCCTTTCTTCTTCCTTCCTCTCTTTCCTTATTTTTCCTTCCATGCTCTCTGTTAGAATAATGAGGGTGGCATCATGCCCACAAAGTAACAGCACAACTGAGGTGTCATCAGGGGTGGGTTTCAAATTTTAAAACAACCGGTTCTGTGGGCGTGGCTTAATGGGCTTGGCTAAGTGGTCATGTGACAAGGTGGAGAGCCCACCCCAATCGCATGACCACCTAGCCACGCCCACACCAGTCAGAAAATGTATCAATTTTCACCATCCACAGCCTCTAGGCTATATCTAGAGACAGCAGACAGGGAAAACGCTGCTCCTGGCTGCTCCTGGCTGCCGGAAGAAGCTCCAAGTCAGGCTTTTTCATGGCAGCTGGGAGGCTTTCGGGGGGGCCCTGCCAGCCTCCAAGGCTTTACCTGGAGGCTGGGGAGGGCAAAAATGCGACCCCAGGCTCCTGGGGGCTAGAAATAGCCCCGTTTTGAGACTCTGGGGCGGCTGGATTTTGCCCTCCCAGAGCTTCTGTGCATGCCCTGGGGTGGGCGGGGCCAGCCTGTTCCTGCATTTGCCAGTTCCGCGAACCAGCTGACCTCTTCACAACTGGTTCACACGAACCGGACCGAACCGGCTGGAACCCACCCCTGAGTGTCATCCAAAAACGTTGGTCTGTATTATTCATCAGCAAGATACACGACAAGACAAGAGTAAAGAAAGAAGGAACAGTGCAAGATTAAACATGGTTACAGGGAATCCCTTTTATACAGTTTTAGTGAGTGGGCAGTCAGGATATCACATGGCCTCCTTGTCTGCGATGGATCTTGGCTTAAGATTCCATCGCTGTTCCCTCCATCTTGATGGAGAGAATTTATGATTTTAAAGATCAGAGGGGATGGATCTTCTGAGCTTTCTCCAGCACTGAAACACGAAATAAAGGCTAAATAAGTTTATTGAAAATAAAATAAAATAAAAACTAGCTAACTACTTTTTAATAATGAGCACAGCTTACCGGGAGCTGCTCACAGGAGAAGGACAAAGGAGAAGAGATGAAGTGAAAGTAAAGTTCTATACAAACTCAGAAAAGTGCTTACGTGTAAAAGAATTCTGAACTAACCCAAACATGGCCTTATCACGTGTGTAACACCATAGCAACTAGATAAGGATGCAGACAGAGTAGAGAAAATGCAGTTAATATTCAGGTTTACAATTTGCAGCTTGGCTGGCAAAATCATACTGTGACACTCCTCGGGAAGGCAGGAAGGGAAATAATTACATAGGAGGTAGCAGTTACAGGATTGTGTGGGTGAACTTCTATGCATCCTTCCTACAGGATGTTGCTATGTGAAAAGTTTCAACACTTGTTAATAATAGTTAATACTGCCTTCCCATCTTTCCTTCTTTTTCTTTCTTTCCTCTTTCCCTTTGTCCTCTCCTGTCACTTCTTGCATGCTCAAATGCAAAAGGGGAAACATTTTTTTTGTTTCGTTTTAGTTTGTTTTGCTAGCTGCAGGCTAGATCCAGCCTTGACTTTGACACTGCTGTTCTACACTGTCTCCAATTGCATATCATTCTCCCAGGGAATGGGGGATTGTGGGATATTTTGTTGGAGACCTACTCCTAATGGAAGATAACTCCAACTCCGAAGGAGAGTTTGCAGATGAGCGTGGGCAAATTTTCTATCCTCCAGTCCAGATTATCAGAGGTGACTTTCTGTTGCTCATCACAAAGGGAATATTTCCAGCTGATAGGTCAGCATACATTTCACTGGTCATTTCTTCCACCTGCCCTACTCTGAAATATGCACCTGTTCCTCACTCTGGAATTAAATCCAAATTCCAGGAAGGATTGGAGCGCATTATTAATTATCTGGAATAGATGGCTCTGATTTGTTCTATGTCTATTCAAAATGTATTGTGAATGTTGTATTCCACACCTCAAACACATGGATCGAAACTCTTTCCTAAAAGCACAGAGACTTTATTTGTCCAAATGTTTTTTAAATGGCCAGAAGCCTCTGGCAAGCCTCCACACTTTTCCAGGCAAAATGCCAAGTGTCCCGATAAAAGGCAATAGCTCACGGAATAAAAACTCAGATAAACACAAACACAGATACTCATTTGAGAGATTGAAGACCTGAACAGGAATACAAAGCAAACCATGACAGAAACAAGGCAAACCACAACACTCCAAATCTCCCAGTTGTTCTCTGCAGAGGTCTGTTTCCAACCACACCCCTTTTAACTCCCATGGGGTGTGGCCAATTACTGGTCAGCTGTAGCTCGGCTTCATCCCTTCTGTTGTTGCTGCCTTCTCAAGTGCCTGCATGTCCTTGCATTAATCAGGGCCTCCTCTCCACTGCTATCAGAAGCCAAAGGCTCCTGACAACTAGTGGATGGCCCAGGCACAGTCTCAGCAGCCAGTTCCTCCGCTCCATCTGATTCTGACTCCAAATATCCCTCAGAGTCAGAATCGGCTGCCAGATCTGCAGCACACTGCCGAGCCATAACAGTGAAGCTGTAAGAGATGACCAGGCTAAGCCTGAAGGTAGAGTCAAATGTATCATCAGTTTGGAATCTCTTCATCCCCATAGGAGACCAATGTCCAGCCCCCACCCTTGCAATCTATTGCCTCTTATCTATTGCCAATTTGCTTTGACTTTCAGTAGTTAAAATTCTTGTGTCTAGGTAGTATCAAATAAACATGTACCACTCTTGAACTCTGTCCAGGACCTGACTTTTTGCACCAGACACAACTTGTGGATCTGAAACAGGGCTTCAGACTAAACACAGAAGAAAGCATTGCCAAAATTGGAAGGTGAACCAAATTTATTAGCAACAGCACTTAGATTTATATAGCACTTCACAGTGCTATACAGCCCTCCCTAAGCGGTTTGCAGAATCAGCCTATTGCCCCCAACAATTTGGATCCTCATTTTACCCACCTCGGAAAGATGGAAGGTTGAGTCAATCTTGAGCTGCTGAGAATTGAACTGCTGGCAGTCAGCAGAATTAGCCTGCAATGCTGCATTCTAACCATTGCATCATCACGGTTCCCATTAGCAAGAAATGCCCTAGTGCAGGGATGTCAAACTCATGTTGTCACAGTGGCATCACATGACATATTGGGACTTTATTCCCTTTGCTAACCCAGACATGGGCATGGCCAGTGCCCCATAGTCCAGGAATTTGACAGCCCTGCCCTAGTGAATTGGAAGGGAGACAAGGATTGGATTCGGTGATCTGCAGATCTGTAATTAAATCAGAATGTTCTTTGAAATCATGAACCTTGCAGTCAGTTGTCTCAACATGTTGACAACAGAGTTTAGTTAATCCATATCTTCCTCCTCACCCAAGATTAAATTGTGAATAGACTGATTTTCTGGCCAATTTGTGCTGACTTGCAACGCCCCAGATCTTCTCCTTGGATAAAATAAAGAAGTTTTCAATATTTGTAAGAATTGCAGTATTGTCACAACTGAGCAATATGCTTTCTGGATTTCAAGCAATCATAATCATAAAGAAGAAATTTGAATATTCACAAGATAGTCACTAAGAAACAATCACCATGGAGCACGAAGTAGCTAATTATTTTTTTCTTCTGAGGATACTTACTTTATAGCTTTGAAAGTCATGAACCTAAAATGTAATAGGATAGAAAATTATAGGCTGCTCATAGTCTCTAAATTTCTAAATAATATAATTAACGTCATGAATACAGAAATCTGCCAGCACTTCCATGACCGATGCGCCATGACACATTAATACTAAATTGATTTTTGTTTACAGAACAGTGAAGTAGATCATCTCAGTGACTTCCTCAATTGATTGTCTCAAAATTTGGTTGGCAAATTTGGTTTGTGGGTATGTCCCGAATAGGCTCTTCCATTTTTGCACAGAAGCAAAAATGGCGCAGAAATGAATCTTTCCACACCATTTTTTGTTCACCACCCGAGTTTTGAGTCGGTAACTGAGTCAAAACTCTGCTGGCTTTTTTGGTCGGGAACTGATTTGGTCATGAACTGGGCATTTGTGAACTGAGGTGTTCGCAAACTGAGGTTCCACTGTATGTCTACAGTTCTCTAAAGCCTTACTTCACACACTCACCAAACCGGTGGTTAAACTGGTAGAATCCGCCCTCTGCTCAATATGAAAGATTGCTTAGCATAAAGGCAAACTGGTGCTCCCTAGTTAGACACTGTTACAAGATCTGCAGACAATTTAAAAACTTTTGGATGTAGTTGAGTTGTCTCAAGGACATGTTTTCCTGCTGATTTTTTCTCTCTCATGTCCATCTCCTTTATCTTTCTTTTTATGCAAGTTCACACTTGGAAATAAATTATATTCTGTCTTTATTATTTAGGCTCCTGTAAAGATGGATGCCTAATGCTGGGAATGATTGAGGGCAAAAGAAGAAGAAGGGGACGGCAGAGAATGAGGTGGCTGGATGGAGTCCCTGAAGCAGTCGGTGTGAGCTTAAATGGACTCCAGGGGATGGTGGAGGACAGGAAGGCCTGGAGGAACATTGTCCATGGGGTTGTGATGTGTCGGACACGACTTTGCAACCAACAACAACAAAAAGATGGATAGACCGTCCTTATTTGTTCAGACTGTTATAATTTTAGTAATAAGTAGTAGCATTATTTTTCCCTGTGTGTTTTCCTCTTGCCTTTTTCAACAAGGCTCCAAGGTGGTTCTTTTGTTATGTTTCCTTGTCCACTTGTGTGACATTTTATCCATTTCATAGTCTACTAACAGCCACAAAGGGAACATGCTGTGTCTATACCAAATTATCTTCCTTCTGACTGATTCCCTTTGGTTACCCATGAACTGGTGGAAGTTGCTCTCCGTAGTTTTTACATGGTTGTTGATATTCCAGTCCATTATCTTCTCATTTCTCTACAAGCTGGTCCACAGTCCTTGTCCTTCTGTATTTGCAGCCCGAGGCTGGGCTCACACTCACCTTAAAATCAATCTACTTGCGATATTTTCCTCATTCTTTCATTTTGACAATAAAAAAACCTGCTTAGAGTAATGACACAGATTGGCACGATATAAAAACGATTCCCCTTAAGCTGTCTAAATTCACAACATCACTGTTCTGACCCAGCTCCCCAAACATGACAAGCCCTCTGACATGAACTCAAAAGGTTCCTTTATTAAGACTGCCGGCAGCCCCAGCAAAAAGTTTCTCTCTCAGATTAACAAGTCCATCTGGCCAGAAGATAAATAATTGTCTGCCACATCTATTCATCTCCATCCCCTGCCTTTTATCCCCAGGTGGGGCTTTGCTAGCAGCGGCGGCACTTCCGTACCAAGGATCGGCCCATAGATTTCCACTGCCCTCCTCTCCTCTGCCTTCTGCACATCCACACATCAGGCACTGGACCCAGCCGTTCCTCCTCTTCCTCATCAGACCTGGGGGCTGTTGACTCACCATCTGAGGGCTGATGGATGGCCCGGGCTCTGTCTCTGTCTTTCTCTGTGTGTGTGTGTGTCTCTCTCTCCACCAGCTCCACTCCCTCTTCCCCCTTGGAACTCCTGGGTTGCCCTGATGCTGACCCTGACTCCCACGCCGTTGCCACCTCCTCTGATTCAGCTGCGGCCAACAGGCCACAACAATCACATAGCTTCATGGAACTAGAGTAATGCCTCAAACAACCAAGGTTATCCATTCCTGTACAATCAAATAATCAATCTGCTGGAATGACGCTGACTCGGGTCAGGAGAAGAAAACTAGGCAGTCCAAATCAGCAAGAAACCAGCATTATCACCCAGCTATCCATTCAGGAAAACGGAACAGTCAGGTGAGACCAGTGAAAAGAAGGTTTTGAGAAGACCCAGTGACAGCCAATCTCATGCTCAAGGTAAGCCAGTTTCCCACCATTCTAAGAAACATAACGTGCCATTGTGTGGAATTCACAATTTTATAGGTGAACCTCTCTTCTTTTTTTCTTTATGTCAATACAAGCCGATAACCTGGCTTTGCTCATGTATTTTTGGCCTCCTGGGACATGCTGCAAGCAGGGAATACTGCAGCCTACAATTCCCAGTATTCTTTGCCCAATTTGCATGGCTTACCTCTATTGGCTGGACAGTTTCCTATTTGCATGCTTTGCCTGTATTGGCCATTGTTAACACACTGAGTGCAGAGACTTTTGCACATGTGCAGTACAGTGTGGCTGGCAGTCGACACTTTGGCAGTTTTTTTAGGGAGCAAAGAACTCCCAAAGGTTGTGAACAACTGTACAACTGCCACATTAATGATGGAAGGTCTGGTTCCAATTCCTAAGTGAAGGACAGCCTGTGTATCTGGAGTGGCATTGAGTTCTATCCTAAAACAAAAAACCCACCGAATATCAGCTGAATGTTTATTCTTGTTTCCTTTTAATTTACATAGATGGACACTTCCCCACAATCTATTTCCTCATCTGTTTCTTTTATGTTTCTCTATTAAGCACATTGCAAATGGGGGGAAAGCATGGACACTATCTGAGACCAACATTGCAATTTGGTTTGCAAGCAACCACCACATGCCTATGATTATATGACATTTCTGATCCACAAGGGCAAGTGTGACCCATGGCATCGCTGCCTGGGCTCTGAAATCTTTGCAATGAGGCCATTTTGTAGGAGAAATCCAGTTAATGTTCTGATGCTTAAGATATTCAGATGAGCTCATTGGCTTTTGAGCCCCTAGGGTTAAGGTAGAACTCATCAGAAACATATACCTGGGGTACTTTTTAACTCAAAGAATGGAAAGATCATGTAGCCCAGTTGGAAATGCTGCCCAGGGAGATCCTCTTTATCAACATCCTACCATGACACTTGTTAGCATAAATAATACACAGAGTTGTGATTAAACATTAAAATTGCTTAGTCTCCTTGCTGTCTAAAGGGTTACAGGAGACAATCTGGTTAAGATGCAAAGTTACTGGAAGGAACATCGCTGGGTAATGGGATCATGTTTTGGCTAGGAGTGCGTAGGACTGTGGATAATAAGAGAAGACCTTGGGCAGCAAACAGATCCCGTTTTTGTCAAGCCACCTGAAAACAAAGCTAAAATCACATGCCTCAATTCTAGCCATGGTGTTGCTTAAGTAGGGCCTTTCGGTGGGACTAATTACACAAACTAGGGACGTGGTGGCTCAGTGGCTAAGATGCTCGTTGATCAGAAAGGTCGGCAGTTCGGTGGTTCAAATCCCGAGCGCTGCGTAACGGAGTGAGCTCCCATTCCTTGTCCCAGCTTCTGCCAACCTAGCAGTTCGAAAGCATGTAAAAAATGCAAGTAGAAAAATAGGGACCCCTTTGGTGGGAAGATAATGGCATTCCATGAACCTTCGGCATTTAGTCATGCCGGCCACATGACCACAGAGACATCTTCAAGCAGCAATGGCTCTTCAGCTTTGAAACAGAGATGGGCACTGCCCCCTAGAGTCGGGAACGACTAGCACGGATGTGCGAGGGGAACCTTTACCTTTACCGTAAGACACAAGCTTAATGCCTATTCACTGAGGCTTTCTTCCACATAGGTTTGCTTGGGTGGCAATCCTGCGTACTGTAAATCCTCTCTAGAAGATTCAAAGAAGTTTCATAGCATCATGCTAGACGTTGTACGTTAATTTTGTAATTTCAAGGTCAACTAGGTAGTGAGAAGATGCATCAGATTTGACTAAAGCCCAGTTCAGCAAATGTATCATGGACGTCATTTCTCTTTTCTGAAGAAGACAGCTCTTTTCTGACTCTAGGTCCCCTCTTAGTCCCAATTCTCATCACCTTTTTCAGTGTGTTGCAAAGACTGTCCTAAATAGCTGGTGCAAATGTTCAGACCTTTATGTCAAATGTTGAGGAGGAGAGAAAGTGGAGTATTTAAATCAGAGATGGATAGATCTATCCTCAGATCAGAAAGTCCCTTGTAATAAGATTGCTATGAGTCACCATGGTCTAGGAAAGAACAAAAAAAAATATTTTCACCATTCATGCCTCTTATCCTAGGCCCGTGATGGCGAACCTATGGCACACATGCCCAAAGTGGCACACGGAGCCATGTCAGCTGGCACATGAGCCGTCGCCCAACTCACTGCGCATGTGCGCACAACCCCCGTGCCCCCTGTTCTCTTCAAAAGCATGTGCAAATCCCCGCACTGCCCCCACCTCCACGCATGTGCACACGACACAGCAGAGTTGAAAAACAGCTGATCGGCACTGCCACGACAATCAGCTGAACTTCAAATGCTGAACTGTTTCTTAAATCTAGCTACCAGTTGGGCCAGTAGCTAAATTTAACAAATGGGTCAGTGTTTGAAGCTTGGCTGATTGGCACGGCAGCGCCGATCAGCTGTTTTTCAGCTCTGCCACATGGTGCGTGCATGCAGAGGGGGAGCAGGGGGTTCGCACATGCACATGCAGGGGGTCATGTGCACATTGGATTATGGGTGTGGGCACACGCAGGCACACATGCAAGCAGTTTGGGCACACGACAACAAAAAGGTTCACCATCTGTCCTATGCAATAATATAAAGGAGTTATTTCAGTTGCTGTATTTACTTGAATTGACTCGTAAATGATTTATTTTACAGAAAAGATAGTGAGCTACTGCTTGAATTTCTGATTCAATCCCTAGTAGTCAGTTTTATTGCATTCGGAAAGGGGCATTACAATTCCTTATGAAACCACTTCCATAAACATCCTCTCTAGCTCTCTGTTTCATTCCACCCTAACAATATTATGGGAATCTTTCTTTTCAAAAGAAAAATCAAGAGTAGTTCTCATAAACATTGCACCAATTTCTTTGAAAATCGGCAGTTAGTCCTCTCTTCCCTTCATAAAATTGTAGCTTTTCTGAAAACTCCTTCCAGTCCGTTAAAGAATGAAAAGGTCTTATTGCTTCTATCCCATGCCAGATTTATGGAAAAACAGAATTCTGCATCCTGGGAATAAGTCAAACTGGATTATCTACAAAGCAATCCAAATCACATTAAGCAACTTTGGTACCTCTGGACCAAGGGCCTAGACTAAGCTGAGGGGTCCCTTTATTTATTTATTTACGTAATTAATTAATTAATTAATTAATTAATTAATTAGATTTATATACCGCCCTTCTCCCGAAGGACTCAGGGCGGTGTACAGGGCAATTAAAATAAAACAAAATACAAAAGTTAAAAATATATTA
>JANHFR010004434.1:37089-55254 GCA_032468015.1 Mimophis mahfalensis
AAAAATGCAATGTGTGAAGGCCAGGGTGATTGCTGTTCTGGTAGTTGACAGCCAGCTGGGAGCCGGAGCACAGTTCCTTCCAGTTGGTATTTATTTTGATTATTGAATCTGCTGCCTTTTCCATTCTCGGGTTATACTTGAGTCAATTAAATTTTCCAGTTTCCAGGCCTCAAATTAGGTACCTCAGCTTATACTCGGGTCGGCTTATATTCGAGTATATAGGTAACTAAGAGTCTTCTTTGTCCCAATGTCTAAATATAAGCAGATAACCTTGGTTGTTTTTTTTTAATATGTCTTTCTAATTTCACCAATCAAAGACAAGCACAGGCACAAAACTAATGCCCTCTAATGGAGAAGAGGGAGCTTGTTCTTGTTGTCTCCTCAAAATAGGAGAGAAACCTAGTCTTCCCACCAAAATAGCAGAGCTCCAATAGACTACCAGTCAATGTGACAAGGGGTCAGTAATGTTATGAGTATTGTGGTTAAGGCACCAGGCTAGACACTAAGAGGTGCTGAGTTCTACTCCTGCCGTAGCCATGAAAGCTGGTTGGGGGACGTTGGGCCAGTCACTGTCTTTCAACCCACCTCACAGGGTTGCTGTTGTAGGAAAAATAAGAGGACGGAGTCCCAAAGGTGCTTTTTTCAAGAGGGACTGGACCACTTCCTAAATGCATGGCACAACCGAGGAGAACAAACCCATCAGGACAAGATTCAGCTGTCCATCTTCATTTAAAAGACAAGGGCCACTCTTTTGAAGACTGCAAAGTCCACATTTTGGACAGAGAGGACCCCTGGTTTGAAAGAGGGATCAAAGAGGCCATCTATATCAAAAGTGAACATCCCTCTCAACAGAGTGGGAAGAATATGACATGATCTATTTCCAGTCTACAACACAGTCCTTTCAGCAGTTCCAAGAAGGCTCCACACCTTCACACCCATTGGCATGTCTCAGATGACCCTGAGGACACATATAGCCTCAAAGGACTCTCTAAAAGAATGCAAATGACCAGCTGTCTGCAAGGAGTATAAATCCTTCCATTCTCCACCATCCTGTCAGAACTGAAGAAGCTTCTTCGATGAGAGGCGAAAGGTCTTCAAAGAAAAGCAGAAAGTCCACTTGCCTCTTGAAAAAAAAGCACCCTTGGGATAACCATGGCTTGGATTTGATTTGATTTGATTTGATTTAATTTAATTTATTGAATTTATGACTGAGAATCTCCATAGACAGGAGGAGGGAGGTACGTTGGATATGTTCAACCACCTTGAGTTATTGGTAAGAACAGCGGAGACAGGATGCAAATAAATAAACAAGTTCTCTGCTGCTTCTTAAATGCAGTTGTACACTTTTCTCTTGGACCGACTCTGACACTGTCTTTCTTTTTTCCCTGCAGATGACTCAAGGTATCTTCACAAAGGTCATTGAAGAAATTGATCGTGTGGACAATTCCTACGGCGAACAGCGCAATTGTACCATAATGTGATGCTGCTTTCCCCCATCTGATGCTGCTCGGCCAGTGGGCAGGTGGGGGTAAAGCACAGACCCAGGCCAATTCAGGGCAGGTATTGTGGCTACCTAGAGCCCTGGTCAGCAGGTCTGAACTTACTAACTTACGGGTAACTCACACACAGATACAATTATACCTCATCACTGGTCCTCCATGGGAGGCGGCCATGTTTTGCACATTAGTTTGCTGGAAGCAATCCATGTATGTATTTCCTGTACATATGTATGTGTGTGTGTGTGTGTGTGTGTGTGTGTGTGTGTGTGTGTGTGTAACGTATTGCCAAATGTTTACAGAAGCGGGAGCCACAATAGGATCTAGTTACGATTTGTTATATAGGGACTCGTGTGTGTATTTATAACGAAAGTTACAAATCGGTTCACCTGTTTACAAAAGGAACTGTTCACAACTCAATGTAACAGAGAGGCAGCTGAATGTAATGTTTTTCTGAGTGGGATCTGCTAAAGGCCAGTATATTTTTTTTGGATAGTTTTGTTTTGGTGATGGCTGAGCCTTGGACCCAGATGCATACGTCAAGTTTTCAGTTGTAGCTCTTGCAACACGTGGCCTTATTTTTTTTTTAATCAGGGTGAAATTTCATGACGCAGCCTGGATCCAAAGTTGAGTTTTTCTTCGCTAGAAATCACAATGTGGCTGAGGTCTTAGCGGTGCTTAAGTCAACTTTTCTTTGGTTATATGCAAATAATTATCAACTTCTTTAAGAACAATATTTTTGTGGAGGACAAGAGAAGCTTTCGTTACGCTTTAGTGCCCTAATTGCATTGAGCCTCTTTGTATAGCAGCTATGTAGTTTGGCTTAATAGTATGGGGGGGCGGGGGGAAGCAAGACAAAATGGATGCGCCCAAGCTTAACAAAAGTCTTGCTTATAATTGTCGCCTCTTTTTGGAGGCTTTTTGAAATGCTGCAACGGAGTTCGTAAGGCGGTAGCTGTAAAAGGGACTGTAAAAGCTGTAGCCGTGTTTCTCAAACTTGGCAACATGAAGACGTGTGGATTTCAACTCCCAAAATTCCCCACTGGGGAATTTTTGCAGTTGAAATCACACATCTTAAAACGGCCAAGTTTGAGAAACACTTGAGTTTACAGGATAGAATTATATTTCATTGTTCTTCGGTGGGGAAAACTGGGAAGGGAGGCGGCTTTCGTAAATAAAATATTTTTCTATAAAATCCTGTGAAACGCTGCATGATCATGCTGAGATGCAGAAGCAAAGCTAAGAAGGAGCAATTTGAACTGAAACTTACAGTTTTCGACTTCCCTTTTGCAAAAGCTGACTTTTGCCTTGAATTAGGCACGTTAGCTTAATATTGTGACATACATACATACACAGGTGTCCGTGTGTGTGTGTGTGTGTGTGTGTGTGTGTGTGTGTTTTTGTGTGTAGATAGATGTATGTATAAGAATGAAAAAATGAAGCTTTTTTTCTTGTTTTCTAGGGCAGGGGTCTTCAACCGTGGCAACCTTAAGCCTGGAGGACTTCAACTCCCAGAATTCCCCAGTAAGATGGCTGGGGAATTCTGGGAGCTGAAGTCCTCCAGGATTAAAGTTGCCAAGGTTTGAGACCTCCAGTCTAGGAAATGGCCAGTCTCTCTGTTGATCTCATGCTTTGTCTGAGCCTAAATAGCATCGCTATGATTTTCCTTTGGCGTCTTTGGTTGACTTGGTTGGGCACACTCAAGGATTGCATTTAATGCTGGGAATGGGATTCCAGGCTAGAACTAAGCGCTGAACACGGAAGGGAATGAGTGTACCTAAGTTTCATGGACTGCAGGGTGAGCCTTTGGAAAAGAGCTCTCCAATGAAGCCCAGTAAACTTTAATCTAGAGAAAGTGGGGAGGATTGCTTTGATGTTGTGGGAACGTTATGTGCATCTTATCATCTTATCAATAGCACATCCTTTATTTTCACAGTTCTTCCTGTGAAAAGCTGGCCCTCTGTACTGAGGGGACTCAAACCTTGGGCCCATCCTCACCTTTTTCTGCAGTCCCTACAAAGCTATTTTCCAGATGAAATATTTTTTTGTGGTTGTTGTGCCAGTGCATATGTTCATTTCGGTGATGCTATTTTTCAGAAAACCTTCTGTCTTTTAAAGAAGTTCCCAGAGTGTTTTCTTTTTTTTTTTGCAAAGCCACTAGGAATGGTTTTATGTATTCAGAATGAAATTGGATGCATGGATAGGGAAAGGGATGGCTGCGAGATTTTTGTTAAAAATGCTGGTTTGGGACAAATAGTCTCCTTGTACATTTTCAGTTGTAAAAAATGCTTTTTTGAATGAGTGCTTTGAGCCAATAGATTTATTGCTCTCAATGAATCCACCTGATCCCTGTACTTGGTGGGTGGCCATTTCATAATGAATTTCTTTTGCATTTTATTGGGACTTCCAGGAATTACTGTTTCTATGTGTTGTTGCTCCATTTCTACAGCGCTGACTATTTTCCCTAGATGTTGTTTTGAACTCTCAAAACCTTCACTCCAGATTTCTTCCCTTCCCCTGTTAGGAATAAATATTGCTAGCCCTAAAGGGAAATTTGTACAGCTTTGTCCACATCTTTATCATCTCCTGATTCTTTTTCGACAGACTACAGCTAGGGTTGAAATATCTCACCATCTTATTTTCTGGATCCTGCAGCGTTTCCCCCATTAAACCAGATGGTGATGTGGTATCTCAACAAA
This sequence comes from Mimophis mahfalensis, assembly GCA_032468015.1. NCBI lineage: Eukaryota > Metazoa > Chordata > Lepidosauria > Squamata > Mimophis > Mimophis mahfalensis. Next base: position 41,285 of record JANHFR010004434.1, read on the forward strand.
CCCTTGTATTATTGTGTTGTACATATTCTTGGATGGAAAAGTAGCAGCTTGCAATCTGGCTGGCAGTTTCAGTAGGAAGAGAGTCGTCGACTTCCATGCCAAAATATCTCAAATCACATTGCAATAAACTAAAATAAATTGGCAAATTCTCTTCGTGGAACAGATAAGAAGGCACTTCTTGGCCAGATTTAGGATTTCTAATTAAAAGTGATCTTTTCAAATGAGGCTTTGTTTTCCAGGAGCCTAGTTTTTGAACTTAATTGTCCTTGCACCCATGAAGCCTTGCTTTCAAATTGTGGGTCAGTTAAGGAGAGAGATGGGAAGTAAGACATAAGCTGGGTGGGAGGGAAAAAAAATGGGATGATAGCAAATTCAGGTTCTTCCGTTCAAAATGTTGGCTGGCTTTGCCGGCCAGCAGGTCTCTCTAGGATTTGGATGCTGAGGGCTTCTTTCCAGCAATATCACCTGCTTGGAAAGTCTAATTCAGGGCCCAAAGGAGATGCTTAACATAGCGCAGGCTGCCTCTATAAGCTCACTTAGTTGTGGAGTGCTTCCATTGCCCGGTTGAAGAGGTGTACGGCACAACTCTGTTGCACAAGTTACATGGCTGCTTGCGTTCTTTGGAGGAAGCCCTGAACGGGGTGAACTTTGTCCTCTTTGTCTGCCCTAGAAACTAGTGTTCCAAAGCTGCCTTGCTTTTGAATGCAAGTTCCCTTGGGGCTGTTTTAATGTTGAAAATGTGCAGCATGTTTCCTGTGAAATAATGCTAGCTGTGAATTACAGCGTTGTCAGCAAACCTGGAGTTTACACAGTTGGGGAAAGGCTGTGTTACATTGGTATCTATACCTCCTTTACTGCCATGAACTGTATACTTGTGATTAACAGGAATGCATCGTACAAGAATTTGATAAATCCATATCTTTAATTTCGAATCTGGTCTGCTCTGTGTCAGTGAAAGGCACCCTTGTAGATGTTCTCATGACTGGTAAGATAGAAGCTGGTCCTTCAAATGGCTGCCGTACTTTCTGTAAAAGTGGATCTACGTTTTTGCTTTGCAAATCAGTATGAGGCTTAGGTTGCATTGCAAGAAGCATTATTATGGAAATAAAGATGATGCCAGGGCTTGTGTCTTGCTTTACTCCGTATCAGCTTTCCATTTTACTTGTCTAGCTTTCAGTGTAAATGCTCTATTAAAGCAAATCAAGATTTTCCTTTAAACGAGATTTCTGTATTGAAATCAAGAACATGGCATTAGACAATAGAACAAGGATTGGGGGGAAGTTTCCACGCTTTGCTTTGTTTTTTCTGTAATTAAACTCTTGTTTTCCCTTATGGCTTCAGCCTCCTAATTAAGGCTGCCTGTACATTCTGATCTATGTATATAAACGGAGGAGGAAAGACTTTCAAAATGGTTTAAGCTTGCAAGATTTAATTTAATGGTTTAAATTTGCACATTATACATGTGTAACATGGACATGTAACCATGTTTAGCAAGACACCGTATGGCTTATGGCAGGGGTGTCAAACTAGATTTCTTAGAGGGCCGGATCAGCATTGTAGTTCTCCATGGCCAGCGGTGGTGGCGGGGTGGAGCGGCAAGGTGTGCCGGATGGCTCTTGCAGCACTGTGCCAGCCAAAACAGGGCGTGGGGGTCTGCACACGGCACTCTGTGCCTTGTTTTCGCCCTCCATGGCCTCCTGCAGCACTCTGCCAGCCGAAAAGGGGCCATGTGGCCCATTTTTTGGCTTGGTTTTCAGCTTGTGTTTCGGCCTGATTTGGGTCCATTTTTTGCTGGCAGTGCACTGCAGGAGGCTGTGGAAGGTGAAAACGAGGCACGGGAGAGTGCATGAGAACCATTTTAGCCCCCAGAGGCACTGCGGGCTGGTCCTTCGATATTTCCAGGCCGGCCCTACAAGCTGGATTTAAGCACCCTTGAGTTTGACACCCCTGGGTTATGGCCCCACAATTTAAGCCCCGCAATTTAAGAAGAGACACTCTGGGTTAGCACAATATGTGGGCCAGGTCATTGATACTACGTGAATCTGGTGGACATTGCAAAGGAAGTTTCCTTTACCATTGTGAGAACTGGAAGCAGCAAGTTGAGCTTGATGATTTCTATGAGTTCCAGCTAAATGTTTTATTCTGATATCTCACCGTTAGCATAAATGTGGCCTGTATAAAAGTATCTAGACTTGGCAACTTTAACCTATGGACTTAGACTCCCAGAATTCCTCAGCCAGCCATGCTGGGAGTTGAAATTCGCAAGTCTTAAAGTTGCCAAGATCGGATGTCCCTGACCTATATGATCAATGGCTCCCTGCCTATTTTAGTCATAGCACACTAGGCCTGTGTCTAGTGGAAAACACAAACGCACCTCTACCTTTTATCAGCTGTGTTGGAAACTTGGCAATGATCTGTCTTGCTGGACACCCAAAATTGAAGTAGCTTTGGGTTCCAGGCATCTTTGGTACTTGCTATGCTTTTTCCTTTTGCCAAGGGTATAACTAACTTGGTGCTAATTGCGTCAGTTACGTTATTAGCAACACAGGAGCAGTATTGAGCCACTGCCATCCTGGGTTTTGACTTGCTTTGAGGTAGCATCAAAAGTCTTACAGAATTTCCTGGGAACCAGCCTGAATCCCACTTGATTCCTTCCTCTTCTTTCCCATATCTGACCCAAAGATCTATGGGAGAGTTGACCACAGCCATCCATTTCAGGGATGGTGAGCTCCCCCTTTCCCTGACATCTCCCTTATGCATTAGGCTGTGCTTGCTGCACTCTGTGCTATGTCAGGGGACAGCTTGTGCTCTTCCATAGATCAGGACCCCAATGCTGACAGTTATTCTTCTGGGTCAAGAGTGGGCAACTGGTAACCCTCCAGATGGCTGAATTATAATTGCCAGCTCTGCTGGCCCTGCTGGGAGTTCTACTTTAGCATCTGGAGGTCCCCAGGTCTTGCACTGTTTTAGAATTGGGTATTTCTCAAGGGCTATGGTGGTCTACCAAGAACTAGAGCTTAGGGCACAGGGATGCAAAATAGGGATGGTTTCATTCTAGAGAGATAGCAGCCATAGTAAAGTAGGGAAAGGGGGCCTTGGGATGATACAAGACAGAGCAAGGCATGTCATACACCTTTCTCTGTCACTAAGGGCTTCCTTGTATGGGAGATTTCATAATCAAACCTGTGTTTGTATATGGAAAAACTGCTTCAATCCAGCAACTCAGGGGTCTGCAAACTGTGGCTCTGGAGCCACATGCGGCTCTTTTGGCCCTCTGCTGCGGCTCCTTGTCAGCTGATTCCACCGACTGGCCCCTGCCCTCCCCTCCCTGTCACTCCTCGCCTGGCCTGAGAAGGCAAGGGTGATGGTGTGGGATGGAGACTCACTCCGTATTCCAGAGCAGGAGGCAGCTGGGTGGGAATAAGTGATGTGAGTTGGCCACGCCCAGTTGATAAATTATTGGCTCCCGGTGTTTTCTGTGGGAAACGGGTCCAAATGGCTCTTTTGCAGACCTCTGCACTAACTGTACTGGACCTTTGCTTCCTGGAACCGGGATTCTCTTCTATCATTCGGGCCAGCCTCGTTGTCTGCTTAGAATCCACTCTGCATTTCATAATAAGAGAAATGGGTTTATTGTATTAATGCTCTGTTGCGGGGAAACCAGACCCATCTTTTGGCAACAAGTGTACAGCTTTTTAGAAGGCAGATCTGTAAACTTTATACTTGGAAAAGTAAAAACAAGTGCTTCTGGAAACAAACATGTTCAGAGAGCCATGAACACCCATTGTTTGACACCATTTTTAAAATTTGTCACTGCAGTTGCTAGTGTGGGTGAGTCGCCCAAAATTTGATCATGTGACCCTCAGGGCACTGCAACAGGCATCACTTTGAGCACAGTCATAAATACCATTTATTGAGCACAGTCATAACTTTGAAAGGATGTTAAGTGAGGACAACCTGTGTGTTAAAAATAGGCACATTCAAATTCTTGAAGCCATGTAATTTTTGTTTTGGGTTCCAAATATATACATTAAATGTTGAAGCCCACTTCTTAACAGTTTTCGGTTTGCATTTATGGGAAACCTCTATGTCTACTATGCAGACATATAGGTCCTAAAGTACTCCCAGTTTGCTGATAGGCAACCAACTGACAAACAAGAGAACAGATTAAGTAGCTTCTTTTTCTCCCATCGTACAATTTTGATATTAACATGTTGATACTAAAATGGAACAAGAATGTGGAAGTTTCCATTACTGGAAAGGTGACATGAAAAGGAACAGATTGAGCCAAAACAGAATAACATTTGGTTGAACACAGTGTGGAAGCCAAACTTCTGATGTGAAGCTTTATAGGTATCCAACAAGGGTTCTTTTTTTTGCTTCTACAAGTTTTTGCTGTCAAATTATACTTCTGATGATTTTCACATTGAAATGATTGGTGGTATCTTGCTCCACGTCAGTATTTATCGCTCTACTGTATTGCTGTATATTGTAAATAAAACAAGAAACATGAGGAAGGAGGTGTGTGTGTGTGTGTGTGTTGTTTTTTTAATCATTGTGGATTAAAAATTATACTTCTGGATTTCACAGAAGTAAAACCAAATTCCTTCCTCTTGGGATTTGTAAGAACCGGCTGTTTTCAGATCGTGACATTTGTCAGCAAAGTTCAATAAGTGCTTTCCTGACTATTTGAATAGCCACTACATCTATCTTCAGTAGTCAATTGAATGGCAATTAGATATACTTAACAACTTCAAATACATTTCTCAGCAATAATCTCCCAGGCTTTTAGTTCTGCCCATGTTCCGAGTGTAGCCCTTAAACCACACTGCACCAAACCTGATCTGTACTTGACCCAGTAGAAATGGTATATCGTTGCCCTGTAATACAGACATTCCAGAAATACATGTATGCTTTTTTAACTGGTAATCTGCATCTCAACCCAAAGATGCTTTATAGGAAGTGCTTGCTGATGGTCAGTGGGAAAAATACCATCCTTCTCCAGACATTTGGGCATTCAGCTTTCATTATCACCAGGTATAGGCTATTGACACTGACAGCAAAAGAGACATTTACTCCAAAATATCTGAAAAGCAATAGGATGCTTGTTTTCTGCACAGAGGAAAAAGAGTGGTACGTAGTCTCTATGCACATCAGAGGTTTTTTGTTTTTTAAAAAAATTCAATTTATATGCTGCCCTTCTCCGGAGACTCGGCGGCTTACAATCTGTGGAGGACAAATCAATGTGCTTAGCAATAGTCTTCATTCTTTGTATATACCTGCTTATTAGCGGCATTTTTACAAAGTCAGCTTATTGCCCCCAACAATCTGGGTCCTCGATTTACCTACCTCGGAAGGATGGAAGGCTGAGTCAACCTTGAGCCTGATGGGATTTGAACATATCTTAATTACAAGCTAACTGACTGCTAGGCTAAGTCCTTACAGCCTGCTCCACCAAGGTGGACCCTGTGATGGACTGATGAGTGAGTCTTTATGACTCTTGATTTAAAAAAAAAAATTCAAATTTATGGTATTCTAATACTAGTTAGATATCAAGTCAATCTAGAAAGCTGCTAATCCTACACAAAAACTGCAAGGGAATTTGGTCTTTTGGTAACCAATGAAGACAGATTTCTCCTAGGAAGGAGACAGCTTGTCTTAAAACACATTTAGGCAAGGGTTTCACTTCTGAAAGTTACACAGTGCCCTCTAGTGTCTAAAAGTTCAATTTAGAATCAGTCTTGCTGTACTAGGAGTCCACCTCTGTTGGGTTTAATAAAGTTTGATGATTTGGGAATGGAGATAAAAGTCGGTGGGGGAGGGGGGAGGGGGGAGGCATCAGATTGAGGAAGACTGGTTTTCCTTTATCTGTACTCAGATCTATTCTTAAGCTAAGTGTTGGCGTTCCAAGTAACAAACTCCAACCCAATAAACTCCAAGACAAATGTTTTCTCAAAGTTCCATTTTATTAGAGTTGTCATATTGGCCCATCTGGGGAAAACCCAAATCTGAGAGTTCCGGGTTTTCCCTTTGTAATTGAAAATCCAAAATCCATCCCCTGCACCCATCAGTTCATCACATGGTCCAATCACCAGTCGTTCCAACTGGAGACATCATTCCAACCACTCCTTGCCAGGTGCAGGATGACTTGTCCTTGACTCAGAAGAAGAATGTTGTTATGTCTAAAATTCCACCTCACTATAATATCCCCCCTCCCAAATCCCCATGCACTAAAATGTGCAGCGTTGGAACCTTCTAAATAAAATATGGCTTCCAAAGCTGATAGGCTTCCCCCAACTCCGGAAAAAAGAATCACATCCTGGAAAAGAGAATAACAAGAAAAAGAAATGGGGTTAAATTAATTTCCCATCAATTTAACCACTTCTCTCTCTCTCCCCGCCCCTGGAGGACCTTTTGGCTTTTCTGGGAATTTTATCATGAAATTTTTTAAATAATTTTTTTTATTTTATTTTACAAACAATCCATCATCCCTTAAACAGTGTGTCATCTCGGTACAAATATCTTGTGCAATAGCAATTGAAATTTACAACCATATTCATAACATTGATATTAATTCTCTACACTTCACTTAATAATCATACACATATATCTAATTGTTATAACAATCCTCAACTTATTTAATTCTACTAACATAATTTCTATATTTCACTAATCTTTTGTTTCTAATTTTCATATTTATTTTCTAACCATCAATAGAATGATTCCCATATATAATATTTTGTTTGCTCCTTCTCTTTAATTGCGAGTGTTAGCCTATTCATTTCTGCACATTCTAATATTTTCTTAACCACTTTCTCTTCGATAGGAATCTCTTTGCTTTTCCCGTTTTGTGCGAATACAATTCTAGCTGTGGTTAATACATGAATAATCGAATATACATTCTCTTCATTATAAATATGAAATGGTTTAACTAATCTGTCCACTTTCACATCCCAACTCTTTACCCAGGTAGCCTCTGACAAAGAGTACCCATTCCAGTGTACTAAATACTGTAACCTGCCCCTATATAGTCTAAAATCTAGGATTTTTATTATAATGAGTTTCTCCTTGTACTACCACTGGTTTGAGGGGAGCAGCTACTTGAGGTCTTAATCTTGAATTGACAGCCACTTTTAATAAACTGCTGTGAAAGACAGGGTGTATTTTTCCTAGTATTCGAGGGAGGCTAAGTTGAACAGTTACTGGGTTTATCACTTTCACTATGGGGAAAGGGCCTAGAAACTTTGGTCCCAGCTTCTTACTAGGCAGCCTTAATCTAAGGTATTTGGTTGACAGGTAAACTTGATCTCCTACCCAGAAAGGAGGCTGGAAGGACCTATGTCTGTAAGCTTCTTTTTTATACTCTTTAGTAGCTTCTGTTAGAGCTTTCTTTGTGTTTCCCCAAGCCCTTTTTAATGAATCCATCCATTCCATTAGAGCCATGGAAGTTGGTGGTGCTATGAGTAACTTGGCCATGGGAACAAATTCCATCCTACTTGTAATTTGGAAAGGATTCAATCCTGTGCTACCATGTGTATTATTATAAGCTACTTCTGCAAACAGCAATAAGTCCACCCAGTTTTCTTGCTGGTAATCTACATAGTATTTACTGTAACATTGTTCCACCATAGCGTTTGAATGTTCTGCCGCTCGGTTCGTAGCCAGATGGAAAGCTGAGCCAAGTCCTTGAGATGATCCAATAGATCTCAAGAACTCCCTCCAGAACTTAGTGGTAAATCTAACTCCCCAGTCTGATATTATTCACAGCAGCACTCTGAAATTGATATATAGGTTTCACAAACAGTTTTGCCAGCTTCTTTGCTGAAGGCGGCCCCAAGCAAGTGAGGAAATGGGCTTATTTAGAGGACAAGTCGATGACAGTGCAAATGACTGTATTTCCGCCACTTTCTGGGAGTTCAACTATAAAGTCCAAAGCAATCTCCTCCCAGGGTCTTATAGGTTCGCCCACTTGTTGGAGGAATCCAGGCAGTTTCCCTGGTCTCATTTTCACCATGTCACAAATTGAACAACTTTTTACATAATCTTCTACATCACCTTTCATTTTTGGCCACCAAAATTGTCTCCTTGCCAGCTGGAGGGTTTCTAAAAACCCAAAGTGCCCCCCCAGCCGAGAATTGTGACTTTGCCTCAGTATCATTAGTCTTAAGCTCTTGGGCACATAAAGCTTTGACCTTTTCCAAGCCAACCCTTCTCTTAACGTTAAGTCATCTCGATTTCCCACAAACCACAGGTTGGTCAAGAGTTTTTAAATCCGCAGTTAGTTTGTCTTCAGGGGGGTCAGAATGGTGTTTGGCTTGGGCTCAAGTGGTAGCCTGAGCTGCTAACTGATTCTCAGAAATCATTGCATGTACGACTTCCTCTCTGCGGCTGTCAAACTGAGGTTTTCTTGACAAGGCGTCAGCTAACAAGTTCTTCTTCCCTGGGATGTATTTCAAGCTAAAATTGAAATGTTTAAAATATTGAGCCCAGTAAACTTGTTTGGGGGAAAGCTTTCAGGGAGTTTTTAGAGCTTTGAGGTTTCCTCCAGGGAAGGAGAGCCCATCCCACAGCAAAGGCTTCCTTTTCCCACACTGCCCACCTTCATTCCGTGTCTGTTAGTTTTTTGGACACGTATACACAAGGCAATAGCTGGTCATGGGGGTCCTTTTGAAGGAGTACAGTGGCTACTGCCACGTTGCTGGCATCTGCTTGAACTATAAACGGCTTGTTAGGGTCTGGGTGTTAGAGAATAGACTCCTCTGCAAAAGTGCTTTAATTTCTCAAAAGATTTTTGGCAGTCCATTGTCCAAGCTAATAGCTGGGTGGGCTTCCATTTTGTGGGAGAGGGGGCAGATTTTAGCAACTCAATCAAGTGAAGGGCTACTTTTGCAAAAAAGGGAATGAATTGTCTGCAGAACTGAGCGAAGCTGAGAAAGCTTTGTAATTGTTTGCGAATGCGAGGGGGCTGCCGGTCCAACATAGCTCTCTCTTCTGGGATCCATTTCAGTCCCCTGGTTTGACACTCGGTAGACCAGGTATTCTAGGAAGGTCTTATGGAATTTGCATATGACAGCTTCACATAGAGTTTTGTGGCTAGGAGTTTCTTAAGCACCTGCCGCACTAGTTTTACATGTTCTTCTAGCATCTTGCTGAATATAAGAATGTCATACTGATAAACTAGGACCCTTTTATACAGATGTTCATGCAGTATCTCATTGCTCAACTGCATGAATATTGTGGGAGCCCTCTGGAGTCCAAAGGGCATGACACAGAACTGAAAGCTCCCAAAATGAGTAATTGAAAGCTGTCTTTCACTCATCCCGCTCCTGGATGCATACTCTGTAATACTGTAATATCTTGCCTTTCAATATGTGATTCCAAGCTACTAAGTCTTTCATGAGATGGAGGGGGTATGTGTTTTGCAAACACACAGCGTTGATCCTGCTAAAATCTATGCATAATCTCAGCCCCCCATCTTTTTTTTTTTTCTTTAAATAATACTGGGCAGCTACCTGGGATTTCACAGGTTCAATGAAACCTCTGACTGAGTTGGCCTCAATGTAACTTAGCTCAGTCATCTCTGTGAGTGTCATGGAGTACATTTTTGGCTTTAGTAGCTTGGCCCTGGGTTCTGTTTCAATGGCACAATCAGTTTGTTGGTGAAGGGGAAGGACACTGCATTCCTCCTTGCTAAAAACATCAGCCAAATCTTGATATTCCTTAGGTACTGAGAGCTCACCTGGCAGTGATTCTACAGCGGTGGCAGCCACTTCTGATAGCTGGGAGGAAATGGATGGTGGTCCCTTTTCAGGAGAGACTGGTGGCATTGGGCCACTGCCTATTATGATTTTCCGGTAACCATCTTTCCACTTGATGGTAGGGGCCCATTTGTCGAGCCAGACAAAACCCAATATGACTGACTGTCATCTTGGGGGCTACGACAAATTGTATGAGTTCATGGTGCCTCCCCATCTCGAGCCTGACAAGTTCTGTGATTTGGGTGGCAGGGGCTCCACCAATCAAGGTCCCATCCACTTGCTCAAATTGGGCAAGTTAGGGGCCCTGTCTTTATTCCTAATTGTTCCATGATAGGGAGTCCAATTAAGCATCTGGTACACCCCATGTCTATCACTGCTTCTATTTCCCTCTGCACCCCAGTCTCTGGTACTATTAACTTCACTTTGACTGCAAGAGGGCAGATGGCTGCACTCACCATCGGGCCGTCCTCCTCACTGGTGGTCCCTGGAGGAGCGTCTCTAGCCAGAGATTCCTCACCTTCCTCTGTGGGAAGTGGAACCTGTATGGCTTGCCTGGGTGAATTGGTTCACATTCGATGGCTTCTTTGGGCTCTCCTGCCTCTGGTTGATGTTGCAACTGGCCAAGGCTTTGGGACAGGTGCAGGAGCTAGGCATTCGGAAGCCTGGTGATCCAACTGACCACAGCGGTAGCACTTGATGGTGCTGGTTTGTGGGGCAGGCGTCAGCTCAGGAGGTTTTGCCAGGGTTTGTTGGCCCAAAGGTCTCCTCACTAGTTTTTTGGGCAAGGCATTCCAGTGTGATTTCCCTATCCATCACTATTGCCATGGTGTACCAATCCTGACGTTGCTCGGGTACCCCACAAATGCTCGGGTACCCCATGCTTTTCTAACCTCCTGATCTATGGCTTCTTTAAAGTAGTGGAGGAGATTTCTATCAGGCCAGTGCCTGAGGTTTCTGGTGACTCTCCTGAACTCCCAGACAAAGTCCTTAATGGGTTGATTTCCTTGCTTCCTTGTCTTTATTATGGCCTCATTCTCGGTCCTGCAGTCAGTGTCTTCGAATTTGGCCTGGAGTAGCTGGATGAACCCATCTGCATCATCTAGTTCAGGAGCCCTTTCACTGTGTAGCTGGGCTATCCAGTTAGCCATGTCTCCTTCATTCATCCCTTCCATGATAGCTGATATCAGGTCATGGTCTGATTGGTATTGGTTTCCATACTGGTCTATGTGCATCCAAACTCGGCTGAGGAAATATGCCAGCTTCCCCAGGGTCACATCAAAATTTGCTCTAAACTTAGGTGGCTGCACCCCGGTGGGAGGTGCTAACTGGTCAGCTGGGGTGACCACTAAAGCAGCTGACAGCGGAGCAGAGACCCGTTCCTGCACTGTGGCTGGTGGCTGGGCTGGAGCTGGTAGCTGGACTGGACCCAGGTGTTGGGCATGAACTGGTGGGGCAAATGGTGCCGGTTCCACTGCTACTGCACCCACCCCTACCCTGGGTAGAAGCCCCAGTCAGGCGGGATACATTTGGCAGGAGGCAGCATAAAGACCAGCTGGTGAGGAGGGGTGGCTGGACTTGGGCAGCACTCCAATTGTGGGCGGCATCTGCTGTCCGTCTCCTGTAGCTTGGGCTGGATGCTCTGGGCCGGTTCTTCTGTTGTCTCTGGCGAAATAGAAGGATGTTGTTGCAACACTGTCCACGCGTTGGCCCTGGCTCAGGAAATGTGAATGTGGGTTGTGTCAGAATCCATCTCGGTGGCCTGGCTGGGGTCCACGGGGCATAACCTCTGACCTTGAGGCTCTCAAACCACTCCAGGAGACCTGTCAAAGATTGACTCTGCGGGGGAGGCAGCAGGTTTCAATCTTGGGAGTTGTTGGATCCCCAAGGTCTCACTTCTCTCCATTCGGGACTGTGGGCCAATTTCATTGGGCTGGATTCTGGCCGGTAATCAGGTGGTCTTGCCTCGGGTCCTTTCTCCTGAACTGGATCACACTGGCAGAGTTTCCAGGACTTCAGCTCCTTGTGCCGAGCCTTCGTTCCGCTTCTGCAGTTTCAGTGGCTCACACCACTTCCTCAGAGGGAGAATACTGGGTCTCGACAAGTGCCCTGGTGTCCATTCCCATGTCTCCCCTTTGGTAGCTTCTTTCTCCTCCATTTTCCCTGAGTCTTCATGCTGCCTATTTGTTAGGTCGGCGCTTGGGGCTCATGACCCTGGACAGCTCCCAGTTTTCAGGGTGCTGCTTGGAGATTTAAGGATTTGGGTTAATGTCACTGTTTCAAGTAACAAAATCCAATCCAATAAACTCCGAGACAAAGATTTTCTCAAAGTTCCATTTTATTAGAGTTGTCATATTGGCACATCTGGGGAAAACCTGAATCTGAGAGTTCTGGGTTTTCCCTTCGTAACTGAAAATCAGAAACCCATCCCCTGCACCCATCAGTCCATCACAGGGTCCAATCACTGGTTATGTCTAAAATTCCACCTCATTATAATATCTCTCTCCCAAATTCCCAGGCACTAAAATGTGGCAGCATGGAAGCTTCTAAATAAAATATGGCTTCCGAAGTTGACATTAAGTCTTTTAGGTTTTGATAGACCTGTAGCCTTATTTCAGGCACTTGCAAATCAGTCCTGTGGAAAATGTGTGTTAGTCTTGAGTAAATGACCATCACTTCAGATATAAATCTAGATCAGCTTTCTTTAATCTGATTCTTTCAATCTAGTAGATTAACTTTACTGATTGGAAACTCTGATGACTTTAAACAACACTAGTGATGATGCTGATGAATTTAAATAACACATCATTGTTTTAGTAGTAATAAAATAAGCACAATAGTGTTTCCATATGCATGTCATGTCTAGACAGAAATCCAGTACAAATAATTTCACTACCAGATCAAATACCTTAAATACTCTGCAGAAGCATGTTTAAAGCTGAGCAATACAATCATTATAGCAATAGCAATAGCACTTAGACTTAAACGCTTCTCTATAGTGCTTTACAGCACTCTGTGAGTGGCTTACAAATGTCTGCATATTGCCCCCAATAATCTGGATCCTCATTTTACTGACCTTAGAAGGATGGAAGACAGTCAACCTTGAGCTGGTCAGGATCCAACTCCTATCTGTGGGCAGAGTTAGCCTGCAATACTGCATTATAATCACTACACCACCACAACACAATGGATACAGAATATTAATTCGGTAAAAACGAACAAACATGATATTGGAAGGAGCTAAGTTAAGGCCGAATCTAAGTTCCTGTTTAGTACAAGCTTCAAAATTAAAACACTGACTGTTCAGGTTGCACTTGTATCTACTAGATGAAGAGCTACTCATCTCATTTTGTAACTGAACCTCTTATTGAACTGTTATTGTTATGGAAGTTTTGCAGTTGGTTGGCATCTGCTTGCCTTGGATTGCTGGGCAGTAAAGGACAAGAGACCCCACCTGTGTGGAGGGACCCCTTCAGGTGCTTGCCATGCCAGATCTGTTCTAAAGGCTAAAAGTATGTTAATTAACTATGTCTTGTAAGAGTAGGTTTCCAATTCCCTGTCTAAACCATAGTAGAAGAACAATTATGTCATGCAGTTTGGAAACTATGCAGGGCCAGCTTCCAATTTGACAAAAATCAGTAATTTAACCAAAACATGTTTACTTTCCTTAACTTTGCTCACGTGTAAATCCAGAATAGTAACAAAATTCTAGGCACTTGAAGCTTCGGAGGTTTCTGCTCCTTATACAGGTAGTCCTTGACTTATGATGATAACTGACCCCAGAATGTATGTTACTAAGTGAGAAATTCATTAAATGAGGTTTGTCCCATTTTATGACTTTTCTTGCCACGTTTGTTAAGTGAATTACTGCAGTTGTTAAATTAGTAACCCAGTTGTTGAGTGAAATCTGGCTTCCCCTTTGACTTTGCTTATCAGAAGGTCACAAAGGATGGTCACATGACCCCAGGACACTGCAACCGTCATAAATATGAACCAGTTGTCAAGCATCCAAATGTAAATCACCTAACCATGGGGATGCTGCAGTGGTCGTAAGTGTGAAAAATGGTCATAAGTCACTTTTTTCAGTGCTGAAAAAAGTGCCACTAAATAAACTCTTGTTAAGTCGAGGATTACCTGCAGTTTTTTTCCTCCTTCTCATCTCTCCATTGATGTAGGCAGAAAGGGGTAAAATAGATATAGAAAAAAAGGCCTCTG
>JANHFR010004435.1:11486-34598 GCA_032468015.1 Mimophis mahfalensis
CACCCAGTGTTTTTCGCCAGAGTATAATCTTCCTGCGTGGCACGTTTGGCTGAGATGGGTCCAGCCGTTAAACAGTATATAAGGAACATACATACATACACTGCCTGCCAGCCAGCCAGCCACACTTTGTTTTATATATATAGATCAATGTAATAAAATTATTATAAAAAGAGAGAGAATGCTTATCTGGGACCTTCAAAAGCAACAGTCCCTCCATCTTCAAGAAGGAAGAGAGATGGTGACATATTCGTTACAACTCTGCTTTCACTCTTCTAATACAGAACAGTTGTACGGAAACTAATCAAGGAGAGAAGCAACCTAGAACTAAGGAGAAATGTTAACACTGGGCCCCTAACCAGTGTTAGTGGTGTGAGCAGAGCTACTCTTGAGTAAACAAGAGCATGCACAGAGAATGAGAGCGAGTGTAGTGACTTGTACACAGCAACCATGCAGATACACTGAGTTGTGCAAAAATATTTACTTGTAGGAAAAAGCGATAGCAAAGTCCAAAAAATACAGTCCAGGTTATACACAGGTATTCAGCCAATAGCAAAAAGGATTATTCAGTGCAGAGTCTTCTTACCAGTCTTAAGTCAAACACAAACAGAGATCTTCTGACTCAGCAAGCAGTAGCAGAATCAAAAAAACTACCATTGATATTAATCAACAGTAAATGAGAGACTAGCTGAGAGACATAGCAGTAAGCAACAATACCCAATAGTAGCATGCAACAGTAGGCAGCCAGTAATAAGCCAGTAATAAGCCACGTCTCTAGCTCCTTCTTAGGGCCAGTAAGAATAGTGCTGGCCAATCAGCATTCAGTATTATGCAATATTTTTAACTCTATAGATTAGCTATAGATTATAATTTCATTGCAATCATACATTCCTAGTTGCCAACCCAACATTGTTAGTGATAGGCATATACCTAACAAGAAATATCCTAACTGTGAAAAGAATCAACCAGTGGAACAGCATGCATTCAGAAATTGTGGGTACCCCATCACTGGAGGCTTTCAAGAAGAGGCTGGACAGCCACCTGTCTGGAATGGTAGGGTCTCCTGTTATGCAGGGGGTTAGGCTAAATGATCTCCAGGTCCCTTCCAACTATGTTAGTTTGTTACCTGTGACCTAGACACACACACACACACACACACACACAAAGATTTTAAGACTTGTTATGATTGCTGTTTCTCTTGGGAGAATAAACTTGCCAGATTTCAGACAGCTAGTTGGGGGGAGGTGGAGGGAAGTTCAAAGGGAGATTTTATATAGTTGTGGTTACATTAAAATGTAAAAAGGTTGGTTTATTGAAAATTCAAATCTGTTTTGGGGGGGAAAAAACCCCCTCAAAGATGTCTCCTCTTTTTAAGGAGCAGGTGAATCAGAGCATTGGTTTCTAATCTTTTTTAAAAAAAACAAGAGAACAAGGAAGGTCTATCAGGCTTGAAACATTCTGAAACTTACTTCGATGCACATTTGTAAAACTCGTGGAGAGCAATTTTTTTCATCCTTTGGTGAAGCTTTAATGGATAATTTGAAAACTTTAAATGCATGTGCATGTCAGTAATTTATTCTGCAGAGATAGTCATTTAATTGAATTGTAACTAGCAGAGTTGTACTGACTACGCCCTCAGGAGGGTTTGAAAATGAGAAAAAGGACACTTTAGATGGTTTCTTTTTGATTAAAAAAAAAAGGGAGACAATGAATGTCCCACTTTTTTTAAGTGCCATTCTAGATGATGGGACTACAGAAGAACAAGTTCAATATTCTCTATCTATCTTCAACTACTAAAGTGTGGGAGTGGAGACCCTCTGTGTGTGTGTGTGTGTGTGTGTGTCTGTGTGTGTGTGTCTGTGTGTGTTTACCCCCCCCCCCCCTCCGTGTGTGTATGTATATGGATGTGAATGTTCTGACAGGGCTTAAGGACAATTATCTGAAACTCAGAGATCAAAATGGCTTGTAGGACAGTATTTTACATTTATCTAGTTATGGCCTGGATAACTACAATTTTGAACAATGAAACCTAGAGTGGATTTCTGGGAAAATCCTAATTTGGGGGCCCTAACCCTATTGATATGTCATCAGTAAGATGTACTGACCTGAAAAAGAAATGTGAAATATAATTTGGAGGCAAACAAAACCATACCTTACTAATTTGTATCTTGAGAAGATCAGAGATGGGGAACTGTCCTTGGGATGTTTCATTTGTTTATTGTTTGGTCAATTGATTTGACTGACTTCAGGCAACATAAAGGTAAAGTAATAGATTAAAACAATATTTACCCATCTAAAGCATCTCTCTTGGCCTAGTTTTTTGCTTGGCATTTTGAGCCCTTCTAGAGGAACCCTAGAACCTTACCTAGCAAGAAATAAGGAATGGCATCCATTGCAAATTAGACAGAGAAGTTAGAAGGTTGTGATGTCCACTTTTCTCAACATATCTTTCTTACAGGAGAAAGGAGAAACAGCTATGATACAGTTATGAATTGCAAACAGCTTTAGATAGAGGAACCCCTCTTAGCCTAGTGGTTAAGGCACCAGGCTGGAAACCAGGAGACCATGAAATCAACTCTCACTTTAGCCATGAAAGTTCCAAAGGTGCTTTTTCAAAAGGCAACTGAACTTGGTTTTTCCTTCAAGGTATTTCGCTTTTCATCCAAGAAGTACCTTTGGGACAACCATGACCTGGATGATTGAAAAATTCCATAGACACTTAGCCATGAAAACCAGCTGGGTACATACATACATACATATGTATGTACATACGTACATACATACATACATATGTATGTACATACGTACATACATACATACATACATACATACGTATGTACGTACATACATACATACATACAGTACGTACATATATAAAGGGGTGCTGAGAAGTTCCTGGCTTTGCCCAGAAAGAAGAGAGTTATGAAATAACACATTTATTCAACATATCACATATTGCTACATTGAACAAACCACATTATAATGGGGCAAGTCAGCAAGAATAAAGGAAATGTTTATATGGAATCTTGACTCATCCTTGAAGTCACCTTGAAGACTTCCCTCTCTTTGTCTCAGGGAGAGAAATCGTAATCTTGCTTTCTCTAGCTGGTAACTTCCAGATGTTTGGGGAATAGAATTCTCTGAATTCTGAATCAGGGCAGGCAGTTTTCTCCAATGGGCTGATGAGGAAAGAATCTCTTCTTGCATTTCTGATCATCTTGTGGTGTGTCTAAGGCCCACCTGGTAATTCTTTAGTGCCAGGCCATGGTATTCTTTTCTCCCAGCCCTTTAAAAATTGTTTTTATAATTGGCCCTTGCTTTTAAGTTCTCTCACCTACTGGGAGAGTGGCTTTTATACGTTCTTATTGTTTTTCTATTGCAAATAGTTGTAATAATCAAAATAACAGAAGAAAAGGATGGCAGAAATAACAGTAGTGAAGATGGTGATGGGTGAATCACAAGACAGTATTACCACCCTTTTTTGAACTAGGAACTATTTGTGGGAAAGCTCTATTTCCTTATGTTTATCTGTTTGTTTCATTGAGTACATGCAAATCCATTACCCGATTAAAACAGAAGTAGCTGAATCACACATGATAATTTCTCCATCCTGTGAGCCATGAACAAGCCTGTGTATCATGAATGATGACGAAAATCATGGAAGCCTAAAAATGAATGGCTCAGGTAAGGGAACTTAAATAGTCGATTGCAAGGTCACCAACACTAGATGCATTCTGAATTTCAACAGCAACCATCCACTGTCACACAAAAAGAGTTACATCAGAACACTAAATGCCAGGGTGAGAACTCACTATAGTACCCAGCAAGCCAAATAGCTGGAGAGCAGGTAACTATGTGAACATTTCAAGCAGAATGGGTACCCACAATCATTTGTCACAAGATGTCTGCACAACACGGTATAGAGAGAAAGAAACAAACAAAATGCAAGACCAACCACATGGCACACCCTGCCATACATCAAAAACATTTTGGAATCTGTAGAATGCAGTTTCTGAGATCTGCAAATGGGCATTGCACACTGCTAAAAGATGAAATTAAAGTTTTGTTTTTGAACCTTATTCACTGTGATGCTAAAGATGCTTTGGAATGCAGTTTTTTCTCTTTTCCAGAGCTAAACTGAGGTTCTATGAAATAAACTCTGAAATCTGATGTACAAGTCTTTTGTTTATAGGTACATCATATTACAGTAGCAATGATGCAATGTTACCTATTACAAGATTGTCTTTGTGTATTTACTGTTGTTATGTTTTCCACAGTGGCTGTTAGATGAATATTCTTCTAACCAGTTTATGATATGAATCTGAATTCTATGAGACTTTGGACAACAACAAAGTTAGTTCCATTTGACTGGCATCCCAATACCCTTCATTGTGGAAACAGTGACAGTGTGTTGTCTCCTGATGATGTAGCTTCAGTGCCATCCAGTGCTCAGTAATGACTTTGCTGGTCAGCTGGATGCATTAGATTTTAGAGTTGCAGCTGCATATACACAAACACTTGGTTTCTTTTCTCTTCAGCTCTCTTCTCCATGCTGCATGCAAAGACTTGTGAAATCACGGTTGACTTTATCTGACCTTAGTGGTGCTTGTGAGAGAAGGAGCAGTGAACAATGCTGTGTCACTAACAAATCAACCTTCAGCAGCAAAACAGAAAGCCTATGGTTGATCGCTTGGTGACTGCAGTCAAATAGGGAGAGAGGCAAGGAAACCTTCTAGTGGACAGATGCCACCAGTTGGAATAAAGCAGGCTAAACAATCTGGCCCCTCCAGATATTTAGGACTACCTCTCCCACAGTGCCTTGCTATTGGTTATGCTGTCTAAGACAGATGGGAATTAAAGAGCAGAACATTTAGATGGCATCAATTCCCTATCCCTGGAACAAACAGCACTGAACTGAATGGGCCAGTTATAAAACTCAACACAAGACAGCCTCATCCATCTATGTCTTGGTGACATCTGTCATAATATAATTTTGGCACACTAGATTTGTGCTCCATAAATTGCAGCTGTAGATAATCAGTTAAATTCAAGCATCTGAGTTCTGTGAATAGCTCCTATTGATCTAAAAACTCTAAGAGAAAAAACAGCAAAAACAGCTTTTTAAAAATAATTTGATTACCAAAATTGAAAATACAGTGTTTGTCACTATTTAAACTTTTCTCCCCAGTTTCTTGGGCTTAATTAATTAGTCATGTAACAAAAACAAGCATGCTCATCATTTTTCTACAATTTGCTTTTTATTTTGAAAGATTATTTAGGTACTCTGCCAGTTCAACAATATAAATTATTCTTCCTTTAAATAATGTTTGAATTGTTTAAGTAAACCAGTTCCCAGATTCCCAAAACAGTAATATAGATGCCCTATTTAAGTCAACAGAAAGAAAGAACTGGATTAAAAAATAATAATAAAAGGACAGAAATAAAACAATTTTCAAATTATTTCTTCTCTTACCAGGTAATGATTATATCACAGGATTTTACTGCTGTTTAGCAATATGAAGTTAAATACTGGTCTTGTTTATTGTCTCCAAATATTTATTTAGGTAATTTAGGTAGTTTTCTAGCTTTTTCTAAGAAAAAGCCCCTTGTTATTACTACATATATGCAGCTTTGTAAGCCAATATAGGTCTTAGCGGTAGTCTGTTGATACCAATTACCATCTTAAATCCAGTTGACTACAACAGATGTAATTTTTAAGCCACATGTTCTATTATAGTAGGGTAATGTAAATTTAATTAGGATCTTCCTTCTCTTTTCTCTTTAACTCTGCTTCTTAAATCCATATTTAACTTTTCCAATCTTGTACTCACACTGTTTTTCCTCTCCCCATCTTCACGAGAAAGCTCTTAAGATATATCACAGAAGTTGAATCTGCACTGGGATCATTAGAAAAGCAAAATTAAGCCTTACATCCATTGAACCTGAAGAGGATTACCATCATTTTATTGTTAATAACAGTGTGAAAAATCTACATTTTGGCTGCATTGAGGTCACAAGGGACCTCATAAGGATAGTATTTGAGATGAAAGATTTTTTGGTGCTATGTAGAGATAGGCACAGAGGTTTATGTGATTATCTAATGATCTAATGTCTTGTCTACTCTGGCAAAAATGTAATATAGCCATAATAAAAATCCTTTGAAAGAACTATTATGGAAATGTTTCATGATAGGATTCTAACATACTAATCCTTATAATGCTGGGGAAAATAAAGGATTTTGTTGGCATTTCAAAAGGTTAACCCCATCTTGTTGCTGGTAGTGTTTTAGGCTCTGGTGAACTTAAAAAGATGTGTAAGATGCCCTTCT
The DNA here is from genome assembly GCA_032468015.1 of Mimophis mahfalensis. Taxonomy (NCBI): domain Eukaryota; kingdom Metazoa; phylum Chordata; class Lepidosauria; order Squamata; genus Mimophis; species Mimophis mahfalensis. The sequence continues at coordinate 17,812 of JANHFR010004435.1, forward strand.
CATTATGGGTTATCTGATCTCAAGAATACAGCTGCCTTCCTAAAAATTAATTGGAGGTATCTCCCACTCATTGTATACAAGTTAGTCTGGGTTGTCTTCCTTCCTATAAAAGGCTTTCTTTCTGGTCACAGACCATCTTTGTGCCTCATACATTAAGGAAGAGAAAAGAAAGAAGGGTATCAACATCTTTTCTTATCTCTAGTCTAATCCAGTTTAATTTAAGTTCCAGTGTTCTGAGAATATGAATCTTCTAAGATGTGCTTGTGCTAAAGCCTGTAGGTGTGTCAAATCTTTCTAAAACTAGGGACCCAATTGAGGAGGAAAAAAATATAGTTCTCTTAACATCTAAATCTCCCTCCCTCCCTCTACCAAAGCTGGAGATTGAGAGGTAAAAAGTTGAACTTAATCACAGATTATAGAAAAATAGGTAGGGTGTTTCTGCATTGATCTCATCTCTTTTCTCCATGAAGGTCAGCACCATTTTTGTCACATCAATCTTGCAAAACAGAAGAAGCTTCCCAAAACTGAGAAAATCGTTAAAGCAGTCATCTTGAATTTTGGAAGAGCAGATCCAGAACAATCATTCAAATGAGGGTCAGATTGTTGCACAGACTCACTACAGCCCAGAAAATGGACTCATCACAATGAGTATTACTTAACAGGGACTGGAGTTTCCAGCATATGGTAAACTACTACCTTTCTACCTTAAATATTATATAGGCCAGCAAAATACTATTCAATTATGTGTTTAAATAAAATTCCAGATATGTGTTTCTGTCTTGCTATATTATTTTCCCCAGGGTGGGGCATCATGCACGCCCCCTTGCTGACAGTATCCCATTCTCAAGATGTTTTAGAATACATGTCTCCCTGCCATTTCTCTTTTGCCCTGGAAACACTACTCTCTATTTGCATCTTACATTTATATTCCAAATAGCCATATTTGTGTTATGGAACCCTTCACATCTTAATTTTGTATTCTGCAGAGTCTGGAAAGGTTATGCCAACTCAAAAACAAATTAATCAAACATGATGGGGCAGAAGAAAGTCAGTATAACAGCCATGAGCATTATTGTTACCCTTAAAATAAAAGAGGGGTCATTTAAAAAGCAAGAACATTTTCTGCCAGCCAGCTGTGACTTTTGTCAGGTGGAGCAAGGTTGATTCTTTCATGGCTCACTGCTGCCTTCTGCCTACCATCTCTGGGAGAGCTATTCCCCACTCACCTTTTTGTGACAGACAGCCTGCTGCAAGTCAAATTCATTTTCATAAAGTCATGAATCTAAAGCTGTCATTAAACAGGTGGGATTGTGAGATTCAAAGACAGGAATGCCAAGCTCTGTCTCTTAAAGGAAAGAAATTGCCTCTCTTACTCTATCTCAAAAGATACCCACACAGATATTTCCTTCCGCAGTCATAACACAATACTTCTGCAGAAGGCATCCTTGCATTCTGATATTTGACATCTTTATTAACTCTTGATGTAGCCATTGGTTTTTTTCTTATTTTTTCTTATTTGTTCTCAGGGAGCAAACCTCTCTGGTTGGATCCCTCCCCGCTCACTAACATATTTGCCAATAATTCAAGAACAGAACTGTTGGGCCATACAGACTTACCGTGAAATTTGTGAGCACATCCTTTCCAGAAGACTTGCCAACATTTCAATGTTTCATGACAGGATATTGTCAGGGGTGGGCTGCTGGAGGTTTGCAGAGGTTCAGGCAATCCTCTTGCTAAGGGTCTGCCCAGTTCCGTGAACCCCCAAATTCCACCCCTGGATGGCCACTCTGACCCCACCCTGCCTCTCCCAGGAGTCTCCATGCATTCCGTTTTGGATGCCAGGTAAGTGCAGAGCCCACGCAGAGGCTTAGGGAGGGTTAAAAATGGGCCTCCCAGAAGTTCTGGAAGTCCAGGAACGGGCCTGTTTCTGGCCTCTGGAGGACCTCCAGAGCCTGGGGGAGGCCATTTTTGCCCTCCCAGAGTCTTGAGGAAAGCCTCCGGAGCTTGGGGACAGCAAAAAACACTTCCCCCTACCATAGTGCAGGAGGCCAACTAGGCCATGCCCACCATGGCGATGCCACCCAGCAACTGGGCAGAGAACCCCTTGCTAAACGTTTTGGAGCCCACCCCATGTATCATGCATTGTGTCATTTGTTGATTACATTTATACCCCACCACATCTTTATAGAACTCTTGGCAGTTTAGCTATGTACAATTGTATGAAAGCTTTAGGCATGTTCATCAGATATATAGGGGTCAGAACATCAGAACATCAGTTCTTCCTTGAATACTTTGAACGTGGGGGTACTAACACAGCTCCCCCACATATTTCATGTTTCATAAGGGCCAATCAAGCTGACAATTAAATCGCACCTAATCCAATATACCTGGGTTGACCAGTTAGATGCCTTTATAGGTTCTCCAGCAGCCAGCATTGAAAAGCATCCTTAATTTAATTTTAGGGAAGAGTTCTCCTAAGTAGCTAATACTGATCCTCAAGAAGTTGATATTATTATTATTATTATTATTATTATTATTATTATTATTATTATTATTCATAGTACTATTAGTTAAAATAATATTTAATAAATTGTTTTCATATAATAAATATTGGGGGTCAATGAACAATCTGAAACTTCATGATGGAGTTGATGGGCTGCATATTTTGGGAACCCTTGTTCTACAGAGAACATAGAGAATGGAGAACTATGGAGAAAAAAAATGCAGCATTTTTTTTCTCCATAGTTTGGTTTAGTGGTGAAGATATCAGGCTGAAACTCAAGAGTATCAGTTTTAGTCCTATCTTAAGCATGAAAAACTGGCTGGGTGCCAGTCACTCTCTCTCAGTCCAACCAGCCTCACAGGGTTGTTGTTGCGGGGATAGGAGGAGGAGGAAAGAATATTAAATATGTTTGCTATCTTGAGTTACTTACAAAAAATAACAAAGGCAGGGTAAAAAAAACCCTCAAATAACAGACATAATCCATTTTTAAAGCCATCCAAATCAAAGAAACAGAGTACCGTCCTCATCTTGGTTTATGCGATGGAAAATATCCTGAAGACCAGTGATATATCTCTGCTTCTATATAAGATCTACACTGGGGTTGTAAGATATACCTGTGTTACAGCTTTCCCTGCTTCTCCTGATGCTTCAGTTCACAGTGCAGTGGAAAGGGAAAGTATTTATCACATGGTCTTCATCACAGAGTTACTCCCCAAGAGAATTGGCCATCAACCCTGAAACAGCTGCCAATGGTTAAACAACCTTTCCATGTATGTTCCAAAATGGAAAAGAATCCAGTAAGAATCTAGTTCCTGATGTACTTCCTTCTTGCCTTTCTGCCTAAGAACTGTTATCCAGATCAGCATCATCTTTCAAGTTACTCTACTGTTGATCTCTGTAACAATTTTGCAGCTGCTTGTCCAATCTAGTTGGTCAAAGAGCTCTCTAACAATTAATATTCAGCCACTTTTCCATTCTTTTCTAAGAAGGGTCCAGCAGTCTCTCTAGCAGTATAACTGCTGCTCCTCCATACTGTTTTGTAAGGAGATCTCCTTTGTTAATTGATGTCTACCTATCTTTCTAGCCATCTTGTTCCTGCTAGTATTCCATCTGGGGTTTTCTTTTCTTTAAAGACTAGTATAGTGCTATTTTTTTTCTTTAAAGACCAGTATAATGCTATTCCATAAGAGTGGTAAACATGTGCTACTAAAAAGTCTGCCTAAGCCCTGATTTGCGTTTTAGACCAGGCATCCCAAAGACAGCAGCGTGCAGAAACCAGGCTTCAAGTCATACAAGTAGCACACTCCAACATGGCCATGGAAAGAAATCTCAGCAGCAGAGGAAAGGTTGGGGAGGGGTTGTTGCAGCCCCAAGTAACTGAAAAGAGCTGGGCAGATTCCAGCCTTTGAGGATATCATCACCACAGTGGCCCCCCGTATCAGAAACCATGCATTCAGTATGGCTTGTGTCGGCGGAGCCTTGGAAATACTATTTTAACACTAGATCAGCTAAATAAAAAGTTAGGGATCACCAGCTATGGATTGGAATGAGAAGCAGGCTTCAGCAAGAAGCGTTGTCCTTAACAGTTTGTGTGGCATCCTTAGACACATATTACAGGGACAGGTGAATGACCCATATGAACAGGTAAACCCACCATACCACACCCTTTTTCTTAAAACAAGCTGGATCATAACATGCTGGTGTTGTATTTACAAAGCAACTGAAATTGTACTAGAGTTCCACATTTAAAGATGCTCAGAAAAATTTTCCATTGGGCAAATGTTGGTTTTATGTTTCTGCAATTGGCAGATTTTAACAAACATAGCAGATTTTTGTGTCTTATTTTCACCAATACATACTTTTCAATGCTTTTCTGGTACAACATTTTATTTTTTACAGAGATTTAATGGGAATACAGCACTTCAGTTCAAAGAATACAAACTTCAAAGAAAAACTTTTGTAGTTCTTGTAGAAAATTACTATTCCAACTGAAATCTAAATTATCTCTCTCATCATTAGTCCTAAACAATGATTCCAGTCTGCTTTTTTGTTGAACAGAGTAGGCTAATTAATTATTAATTGTTTTTATTCCACATAGCAGAGTATCATAAAAAATGGCAAGAGTCCAAACTCTCAACTAAACTATTTATCTATTATGATAGGGGGTGTGGCCAGCAGCAAGAAGATTGAGGGGTGTGGCCAGCAGCAGCAAGAAGATGGTGATCCATGGGGCTCCTGCAAAACCCACTGAAAATCCCTCTTCTGGGGGATCCATAGGGATGCAAATTGACCCTGAAGTGGTCAAAGACAAGAAGAAGATACCTGGTGTAAATCGGTGGAAACGCAACCCCCAAAGAAGCCGAGAAAACTTCCTAGCTCAGTAGAGATGGAGTTGACAGCTGGTGAGCTACAGCGGCCATACCAAAAGCAAGTGTGAAAGAGCAATGGACATTTTAAGTGTTTGAGGTGGAAGCAGATTCCCATATTGAGGGAAGAAGGGATTCCCCTTTCATATTACCTAAAGACTCAAGAGTGGAGAACGGATGTGGGAGCAGGGGATGCCGGTGAATTTCCCTGGGTGGTTCCCCTAAAGCAGTGGTTCTCAACCTTCCTAATACCATGACCCTTTAATACAGTTTCTCATGTTGTGGTGACCCCCAACCATAAAATTATTTTCATTACATACGGGGTGTATGTGATGGGGTTGGCATGATGATATCATCACACTGGGTACTCGTATGTGAGCGTATCTGCATGTGGGAGGACCCACCTGGAGATGGATAGAGGAGCGGTGTCTCAGTTAAAGACTCAGTGGGGGCACGAAGACTCATCAAGAGAAGATGCTGGCTGGGCAGCAGGAAGGGGAAATGCCCAAGATTAAAATGGCAATGTGGAAGCAAAAGAGGCGATGAGAAAGACTGTCGGATGGTGCAGTCAACGCTCAAAGATACCAAGGAGAAAAAAAGTTGAATCAGAGAATTCAAAAGTTTGGGGAAAAAGGATTCAGATTTGTAGGCAGGAAGAATCAAGATGAGAGGAGAGGCAAACAGAACTGGACTGACATGCTGACGGCCAGAAAGGCAAGAAGAGGTTTTGAGAGGGATGAGCGGCATCCGCCAAACTTACGAATGTATGAGAGACAGAGGGATGTTGGCTGGGAGAGCTGAGTGCCTAATTAATAAGTGGTAGATACTTCCTTTTTATGGCTAGGGGTGAATAAATGGTTAATTATAGGTGGGGGGGGAACAAAGAGATGAGAGGATTTTTTTCATATTATCATTAGCCAAGAGGTTTTTGAGATCTGAATTAATTTTTTGTAGAGAATAATACAGCCCAAATGAATTCTTTGGTAAGAATGAAAGTGTTCCATAATATGGGGGTAAAAGTAGGGGGTATTAATAATGAACAATTAATATACCTAGAATGCTGCACAGTACAAGAGACAGAGGGATGATGGTTAAGATCTGGAGTGCTAATCTAATAAACAGAAATGTCTGTAAAGGGCAAATTAAGATTGTAGTGAGAGGGGAGATAAAAACAAGCTGGCTTTTTAGAAATAATTTAGAGGTTTTGGGAGTATTTTTAGATTGGAATTGATTTTAAATGAGAAGATAAATATGGACTAAATGAATAGTTTGGATGGATTGAATTTATTAAGCTACAGAGGGGCTTGGAGCATTAACCACAAAAACTTTTGATTTTCATGGGATTTCCCTCACCCCCTTTTTCTGTGAAGAAAGGTTGCTTAACTTTCAGAGCAGGGCCAGACTTTCACATAACAAAGGGATGTTAATAAGCCCTCTTTGTAGTCTTTGAAGAGAAGCTTTTTAACTTTCAAAGGAAGAGTTACGTTCTTCTGAGAAATGGGGTGATAAAAATGCAATGATTTTAGTTTTGTTTGTGATTTGATTATAGGGAATACATGATGCTTTTTAAAATTAGCTATTTGAAAGAAATAAGGGATATACATGGTTATGATTGCTTAATATAGAGAGGGGATGTTTTGAATATAAAACCTTGTAGGATAAATGATTTAGCTCTTTGAGATACTATATAGAAAAAAATTGAATGTATTATTAGGATGAGAGTTATGTTAAAGTTGGATGATGTAATTGATTATTAATAACCCAGAAACAACTTGATGGATGTAATGAGAGACTTTTTGTAACTTAAAAATATTGAAGATATATATGTAGCTCATGGTTTAATTATTTATGGAACGGACTGATTTGATTTAATTTACACACACAAGGAATAATAATGGGCAGATAGGATAAATTTGGCTGCTTAATGGAAATGATTTGTTTTATTAGATTTGAATTTAAAACCTCATTGTATAAATTATCAAAATTATTGAATCATTACTTGAGAAGGCAGAATCCTAGTGTATTAGAATAAGGAGATATGCTTCAAACTAGATTACATATTTGTTTAACAATAACCTGAAACAGCTTGGTCAATGTAATGCGATTTTGTTGTTGTTGTTGTTGTTGTAACATAAAAATAATAAAAAAAATTTTAAAAAAAGAAGACGAAGCACCACTTTGAAATATGGAAGATACAGGAAGGACTGGAAATAATAAAGCAGCAGATTAAAGCTATAAGCCAAGAAATCAGAAGGTAAATAACCTTGAATTGCACACTAGAAGCTTTGATTAGACAGGCAGAACAGGAAAATAATGACAATGAATCATGACCTTCATCCATGCAGCAATGTTGATAGACTCTACTTAACAAGGAGCATAGGTGAGCATGGAATGCTTCAGGTACACCAGATTATTGAGGAAGAAAAAAGAGCATTGGAAGAATACCTGAAAGACAGCGAAAAAGATGCATTACAGCTAGTACATTCATGAAGGCTAATAAGCCTTTATAATACCAAAGAGACTAAACTGGACTCTAAGAAAGACGAAATGAAGAACAGAAAAGAGACATGGCAAAACAAAGCAAAATATGGCCAGTGTGCACACACACACACTCACACATACACACCCTTGGAGGTAAAGCAGATAACAACAAGGCCTGGAAATAGCTAAGAGCAGAAAAGTTGAAGAAAGAGACGGAAGCGGTAATTCCAGCTATACAAGACCAAGCCTTAAGAAAAAATTCATACAAAACCAAAATTGAGAAGACAGCAACCAACAGCAAATTCCACCTAGGGAAAGAAGCTAAAGAAACAGTGGACCACGTACTTGGCTGTGCAGAAACTAGGAGTTTACATTCAACAGACAAATGCCTGTCGCTTAACAACCCAGACTTAAAATTGTTGATAAGAAAGACAAAAATGTCTGGATAGTGGATAGTTACAGTACCTGGAAACAACAGAAGAGAAAATAAAGAACTGGAAAAAAATTACAAAGGCCTGCAAATAGAAGTAGAACAACTATGGCAAAAGAAAGGAAAGATACTACCAATAGTACCTTGAGTACAATTCCAAAGCTACTGAAGTACCATTAGAATACCATTGCCATTGGCAAACCCTCTTCAGTCAATTGCAAAAGGCAGTTTTACCCAGCACAGCTTGCAACCTGCAACAATAAATGTAACACCATCAAACAACAGCATTTGTCTATCCCAGATCATTAGGAAGAACTCATAAGTGGACAAAAATGCCAAATCCAGTCTAAACATTTGGCTGACTACATGACCAACCAACTAATACTTTAAAAAAAATATATCAATGGGAACTTGTTTCCTAGTTAGGGAGGAAGGTTTGCTTTGATTATTTGAGAGAGAAAGAGATTAGTCTCTATTCATGACACGCAGTGAGGTAATATTCCCCCCTCCCAATTTGTATTTAATCAGAGGAAAACAAGACATGAAGCTGAATGCAGCTGAAATCTATATAACAAGAGAACATGTAGATGGATCTGGACTCTCCAAGAAAAACAGTCTCATGCAAAATAACCTAAATTCAAATAAAGGCTATAGGAAACTAATATCCTACCAAAACTTCATGTGCATTACATTTTCTCAATTTTTTTGTAATAACCATTTATAGTAAATCAGTTCATTGCTACTGCACCTTTAATAGCTATACTGCAGCTTATAAGAAAAAGAGTTCCTTAAAGTCACTTAAAAAGGTCACTTATAAAAGAAATGTGATCCAGAAACTTTCTGATCTACAAGAACATTGCTTAGCTTCTATTAACTCTCTAATCTTCTCTTCACGCTAGATAAAATATTCCAAAAATTTATTCCTTTCCACATCCAGTTCCTCAGTTTCCACCTCATATTGCTTTATGTTGACAAAGTACTGGACAAAATAATCCCCCAGCGCTTCTCTGATGCACTCATCTTCTTGGAGAGCCACAAGAGCATCTTCCAGCTTCAGAGGGATCATGCCTGCTTTTGTCAGAGAGGAGCTCTGGATCTTCCCTGAGGCCTCCTGGAACGTGAGCTTTTTCTTTACCCCATCCAGACCTGCTGCAATCGTAGCTGAGAGGACCAAGTATGGGTTGGCTGTGGCCGAGCCAAGTTGATTTTCTATCCAGGTCCCCTTGTCACCATGATTTTGGATGTTAAATGCACAGCTGTTATCATTCCATGCTCCCTTAGCAACCACAGACTCTTTGGAGCCTTTGCTACACCCACTATAACATTTGCGGCAGGTGATGGTGGGGGCCATCAGGCAGCTGAGAGCTGCAGAATGCGTCAGTAACCCAGCCAGCCAATTCTTCCCTATCTCAGTTAGGTCTGGGGCTCCAGAAGCAAACAAATTCTGCTGTTGGCTGCTGTCCCAAAGGCTATGGGTCAGAATGCCAGAATTGTAGAATCCATTCTCAGTGAAAAAGCTGGCAATATAATTGTACTTTTTGGCTACTTCTTTAATGCCTGTCCTGAAAGTGAAGGCACTGTCTGCGGCACCCAGGCCAAACTCTGGGTGAAAAGAGATCTCCATCTGGCCAGGACCAGCCGAGGATGAGAAGCTTTCAATGTTTGCCCCAGCATGATACATACCATCCATGAGTTCCTGGATGAAGGACTGGTCATGATTGCTGAGTAAGGTAGCAGCAGGAAAAGAGATTGTTTTTGAATTGACAATTTCAGCAATGCCATATACACAGAATTCATAGGTGAAAGCAGAATACAGCGCAAAGCCGTTGTCCCGGAGCTGATTCAACTGCTGCTTGGCAATGTGCCGGGGCGACGTCAGGAGAGGTTCACCCATCACCATAAAGGGATCGCAGATCACTCTTGCTGTCTGTTCCACCCATGGCAAGATCCGGAATGTTGATAAATCGGGTCTCAGGATGATGTCGCAGTTAAAACTGCTTGCAGGAATGTGGCACGTCTCACGGTCCCTTGGATTCAGGGTCAGTTCAAGGTAGCCTTTTGGCATGGCAACCCCATAGATTGCTTTGGTCTAAACAGAAGGAAGAAGAACATATGGCTATGCTTTGGATGGATTAAATAATCCCTAAATATCATAAACACATGGACAGATTACATTTCTGAGGAAAACCTCTGAAGCAGGGGTCTCCAAACTTAGCAGCTTTAAGTCTTGTGAGCTGAAGTCCACAAGTCTTAAAGTTGCCAAATTTGGAGACTCCTGCTCTGAAGTTTCAGAAGGAACCATAACCAATTGTCTGAGGGAAAAGCCATACACTGTAGATTTTCAATCAGAAACTTCAGTCAAGTATGACCATTAGGAAGACATTAGGAGTTGCCATGGGTTGTGTGTATGCATGCTTGTATGTGTCTGCTTGTATGTGTCTGCTTGTATGTCTATGTGGGGTGGGGAGACAAAAGTCTCAATAAATAAGCCATAATGCTTCTAAGAAAGGGACTTCGGGTCTCTGGGTCCAGACCCCACAGTCAAGACAGTTCCCAAATGACCTTCCAGAAAGCAGCAAATGAGAGGATGGTAACATAAAGGTCTGATAACACACCAGTTGGCATGAATATAGTGTTGCATTATTGGACTAATGTTGTTCACTACATTTTTGATAAGGAATTCCAAGAATCAGCAATTGGACCAAGCTTTTCCATGAATGCGGATATTCATTTTAATTTATGATTTTATTTTTTAAAAATGTGTTCAGCTACAAAGAACCTAAAACAAATCCAATTTCATTGTCGCCTTAAGTGCTTTCTGGGTAGAAATGAAGATTAAAAATGGAAATGATGATGATGATGACGATGATGATGATGATGATGATGATGATGATGATGATGATGATAATGTTAACAGTGTTGCAATGTCATAAGTGAGTTTAAAATTGGAATTCCCACATGCCTAAAATATTTCATTTCTCAAGGCTTATTTTATTGTATTTTGCTAATATTAGGGAAGTAGAAACAATCCTAAAGGAGGGAATGGCAGTGAAGAGAGAAGGGGTATTAGCTGTGTATATCATAACTGAAACAATACCTTTGCAATTTTTAATGAGATCCCTCATAAGATCATTAAGTCAAGAGTATAAAATTACTTTCCACCACCATTTCTTCTTTGAAATCTTTTGTAATGTCCTCCTTGAAACATGGTGATAGTAGTTTAAGTTTTAGGGAGGAAATTCTTAAGAAGTCATCTAGCTGACTATGATGGAACTGTTTCCATCAAATTTGGAATGATCTGTAGGGATGAACTTGCAAGACATGGAGAAGAGCTGCAGCCAGGGTAATGGGCAGATAAAAGGCACCTTAGCCCACAGAAAGAATGTGGGTATGGCAAACATCTCAGAAAGAATCCTCTCTAGTTTCTTGGGCTGTACAGGAGAAAGGAAAGAAATGTACTTTTAGACTTGCAAGATTCTCTTAATGTAACCTTACAATAAAGTAGAGTTAGTTCATTTGAATGTGCTACTTGTCTGTATCATCCTGCAAGGCTGATTTTTTTTACCCAATATAACCACACACCAAAAAATGGCAATACGCAATGAATAGGTAAGATATCCAAATGCCTAAGAGAACTACAGACTTCTAAAGGCCACTATATAAAATAAATGTGTTCCCCCCTCAGATTACAAAGAATATCTTACTGCTAAGTCTGAATTTAAAAACAAAGATTTTATCCATTGCTGTTCTTACCCTTTGAATAATATTTGGGAGTTAATGAATACCTGATTGAACTTAAAATAGGTTGAACCATTGCAGATGTGTTTTATTGTGAGATCTTTAAACCTTTTAACACAGCCTGAGTAGCAGCAGAATGCCTGACATTCTGAGTTTTATTATTCAAATTGCAAAACAAGTTAAGCCAAGTAAAAGGCACCATGTAAAAATATTAGCAATATAGACATTAAGTGGCTTTGGAATACGGCAATTCCCTACAGCCTTATTTTTCTGGCCTTGGCGAAATGTACCCACTCCCAAAAAAATGCAAACATTCTCTATCTATTACCTGTTGTGTTTTTCCCCAAACTGAGCAAGTAATGCTTGTTTTACAGCATGCCCAGCATACATTAATTTTGAATTTAGTAGCAACAGCATGTTGATTGCAAAACTCATTAGCGGAATCAGAGAACAGGCCAGGTGGGAAGGGATAAATTGTGAAAAGGTGCATGTTGTTGACCTTTGACAGAGGAAGTTTTCACACTGTGTTCCCAAGGGTTTGGTAAAGGACTCTGTTTCCCAGAGCCAAAGACAGTCACCTTTTGAAGGTAACCTCAGGTCCCTCAGCACAACGCAACAAACATTAGTTCAAAGGCATTAAAGCAGGCCACACATTTGAGGGAAAACCTTACTGAAACCTCACCACTCCAAATTTGTGTGGTTATCAAAGAAGATGCTATATTGCCTATTTTCTACCAATGCAAGGAAACATCTATATGTTTTTTTGTTTTCTCTCTTTCTCTTGTGCTAAGAATGCTTTCTAGGGTGTTTTTCTCATTCTTCACTGAATGGGAGTGGACAGACTAGCTTACTGAACATGGCAAAATCTTACCAGTCCAACAAACATTAGCGTGGTAAACTCAGTACCTGAGCACAGTGAGTCTACCCACCATTTTGGTAATAGTATTTTAGTAATGCACAAAGTAAAGCTCAGGCTGTAGTATTTTATTTCACCTTCTAAAAATAGCAACAGTAATAATAATCATAGTATTATTCGGTAGTTAACCATACACCAATATGCTGTAATGCCATCAGGTATGGTCAGTATTATCATTAATGTCATGGTGAAACAGTCTTATTGTCATTGCTATGCAGTTTGGTCTAGTGGTTAAGCTCCAGGTTAGAAACCGTGAGATTATGTGTTCTAGTCCTTCTTTAGGCATGAAAACCAGCTGGATAACTTTGATCCAATCCTCAGTCTCAGCCCAACCCACCTCACAGTGGTTTTGTTGTGGAGAAATAGGAGGAGGAAGAACTATTAGGTACATTCTCTGCCTTGCATTATTTATAAAAATAATGGAAGCAGCATAAACATAAATAAATAAATGTATGAGTGCATATGTGTAGAAGATGGAATATAATAGAGTTTCATAAAACAGGCCATAAAGATAGAAGGATTGTTCTAAGAAATGTCAACCGCTACACATGTGGAAAAATACAGAAGTTTACTATGAAAATAGAAGAAATGGTTCTGAAAACAAGAAAAAGTTTGCAGAACAAGAGATAGTTCCCATGTGAACTGAATGAGGAAATGGCATTCTGATGGGAAAGTACTAAGCAGCAAGAAAGACTGCCACACTGGGACAGGCCAAGCTTTGCTGGAAATTATATTAGAAAGAAATTATAGTATTTAGGAGCTATCATACAGAATGAAGTACTGAGGTGTCCTATTCAATTCTCCTGAAATCCAGCCTTGCTAGGTGAATTGGGAATGCACAATTGTGTCAGCATGACTTAATAGAGCTTTTAATTCAGAAAGTGAATTACAAAGCTGTATTCCTGCTTCTTCATGATCTGAGTCTCTGGATAAATAAGAATAAAAAGTAATCCTATCTTTTTTATGGCTTTTGGTATCACAGTAGCAGCAATAATAGTATTTTAAAGTAATGATTTATACTTCCATGTCAAGTTTACTTTTCTTAAGATGGCATTAATTCAAACAAGTATAAGTTATTTTAGAAAACTCAGCTTGGCAAACACACACAGAATGGCTACAAAAGGTATTAGCTTATTATCTTTTAGCAGTACTAAATTCCATGGCAAACAGCTGATAATGCCTAAATGACATCAATGAAATCCAACAGATCTAATCTTAAAGTTGAAAGAACTGAGCCTAATGAAGCAAGAGATAAAAACAAAATAAAGTAAAATTTATTTTTACTACAGTTCAAAGGAAATATAGCATGAAAGCAAGTGTCACTGCATTTCTAATTGTACTAGCATATTTTTATGATCACTGAATGAAACCTGAAATATTCATGATAAGAATTAAGCAAAAGTGCTTCCTACAAGCTGCCTATACTGAGTGTTGCAGAAATGTTAAAAAAAAAAAGCTACTGGTGAGCTTTACTTTCCATAGAACTATTAGCAAAACTATATAATGTAACCTTTAATTGTTGCTTAACAAAATAACTAATACTGTACTATAGTGCTACAATTTAAATCATTATGCATTTCTGTGGAATTATCTGATTGGATTGAATCACTCAGAGAGTTTTGGGGGGTTTTGTCACTAGAATAATTCACATGCTGTCCCTTTAGTATCTCTGATTGTTTGCCTTGGACTCTTGAAATTTGCTAGGATCAGATCAAACCAACATTTTGTTAAGGTAATCAATAAAAAAAACATACATCTGAGGAAGAAAAGCTTGGATGTTTAAAAAGAACCCATGTTGCCAAGTTGCATGAATTAAATTTTCTTAATACTAGAGGGAGAGAGATGAATAAAACATATTTACAAGGTTCTTACTGAACCTAAGAGCAAATTACTGCAATACTGAGTAACAAACATTTAGCAAAAGGAGGGCCACTGTGCTTAGGAAAGAGGAAAAGAATACAGACATACCCGGAAAAAACGAGAAGGAATGCTCTTGGATCTTGACACACCATGGATATCTGTGGTTTCAAACCTAATAAAGTGGACATTGTCCCTTGCCATCTGTTCCTCGATGTGCTCTATCTCAGAGGCGAAGTGAAGAAAATTACCACTGCCCAGTTTCTTCCCACTAGAATCTCTTCTGGATTCTTTTTCTTTAAATGAAAAATTAAAATGCAATCACCATAAGGCAGGATTTATATATTTGCTATTAACATATCTTTTTTACACAGTATTTGAGAGGTAGATGCCCTTAAGAATCTCAAGGATTCCATCTGCTTTGAATTCGGGCTTGGAGAATTCAAAGAGAAGAAAGTTAGCAAAAACCATAAATAATAGGACTCAGTACAGAGTTCAAAAGAGACCCTTCTCAAACTCATTGGCCCAAGTATGGTGTTACTCCAAAGTGTTAAAGCAACTGCTTCCTCTGGAAGATGGCTTGCTTTTCTGTACCACTTGTGTACCTGGGCTGCCAGTTCCTGTTGATTTTGCATGCATGCACTTCTTCGTTGGTTTGTAAAATTTATATAACTACACTTCTCACACTTACGACAGACATGAGGCATGTCAAGAAAGCCTTTAAAGCAGCCCTTCTTCTTCTTCTGAAGAAGAAGAAGCCAATCACTTTAATAGTACTGGACTTTGAGAAATAACTCAATGCAAATATTTTGTGTATCCCAGATAAGAGATTTCTGCATTTCTATGTGATTTTTAAATAAAACCAAGCTTGAAGTCCAAATAGTCCTAGAGTACAACTGTAGTTGAGCCCATGGCTGCACCCAATTTTACAAACTTATTGGGCCATAGTCATAAACTGAATGCCACAGTCATTAAATGAATGTCGCAGTCATTAAGCAAATTCATCATACCCAATGGACTTTTTTTTGCCAGAAACAGGAAGTAAACACTAGTTTCCAGCCCAAAAAAATTACAAAACTCAGTCATGTGACTGCAGGATGTAGCAAATGGTAATAAATATGGACTGTTTGCCCAGTGTTAGAAATGTGATCAGGTGATCATATAAGGGGAGGTGGCCACCGGAACTTAGAATGGTTGCTTAGTGACCACTTGTAAATCAAGGACTACTTATAAATATATTATGATATACATTGTGGAAGCTAACTGATTTAATAATGGAGATGGATAAGAGGAAGGGAAAAGGAAATACATAGGCCTATGACAGCTAATTACGTGAAACTGTGTTCTCACTGGAGGTACAAATTACAAAGGTAATTTTTCTTCTTTGGACATATTATACAAAGACCCAGCTTCTGGGGAAAAGCTTTAATGATAGAAAAGATGGAAAGAAAGTGAAGAAGAGGACAACAGGAAGTTGGATAGATTTAGTTATTGTGGCAATGAGGGCACTGTTTGAAGACCTGAAAAAACAGGCTAGGCATAGATTATTATAAACAAAAAAGTAAAAACAAATATGATGGCACCTAATCAAGCAAAATTAATTAATCTTAATCCCAGTTGTCCTGTCCAAAATAGTAAATCCACAGCCAGATTATTTGAGGAGGAGGTCTAATTAGTGATCTGCTGCTGATAAAAGGAAAATACTAGCCTTTTTTATGCTTGCTGACCCACTGGTTCTATTGTTCATTAGTCTCTTTTATGTGAAAGGTCTATAGGATTGTTTCCACACTGGAACCAATTAAAGGTACCACCTTTTGCTTCCCACTCAATCTGGAGTGGAATTGGAATCTCTTATATCATCAAAACTGAATTTAATAGGCTTTTAAGAAAATTTCAGTAAAAATAGCCAAATAACTTGAAAGCCATACAACTGTTGTTTGATGTTATTTCGCCTATAAGCCTTTTTTGCTAGAGTCACTTCTTAGACAGATGGGTGGCATATAAATTTAATAAATAAAATATATATCTACCCTTATTGAAAAATCAGAAGGAATCTGAGCACTTGTTCTGACTAACACATTTTATTTAAAAAGTGTAAACTTTTTGGGGGCATGGCACTGGGCTATGGTGGAATGGCTGACTTCTCGATGAGCTTCGAGAAGGCTTCGAGAAGCCTCCAATATTCTAGCCACTGAAGGAGCCCTTAGGGTGTCCAATTTCCACCTCTTAGGGGTGGGAGAAGAAGAGTGGATTCTGGGGGTCCTGGGGAGATTTAAATCTCCCCTCTGGTGCCAGAAGAGCTGCTCATATCGGCGGCGAAGAAAAGTAGCTTTTTTATCTGCTGTAAAGCCGGGACACCAGCCATCAGAAGGAGAAAGAAGAAAGCAAGGGTGTGGAGACCAGTGAGACTGATGAACTGAGGTAAAGGTAAAGGTAAAGGTAAAGGTTCCCCTCGCACATATGTGCTAGTCGTTCTCGACTCTAGGGGGCAGTGCT
>JANHFR010004435.1:34698-46900 GCA_032468015.1 Mimophis mahfalensis
TTAAAGGCACAGTATATAAATACACTTCTCAGTTTTGGTATCACTTCCCTCCCCCCTCCCCCCCTCTCTCTCTGTCTCCTTTTTTTCTTTTTTCTTTTTCTTTTTTGCTTATTTTTGGCCCAAATCCTTTGTGCAAAAAAAAAGGATAATGCATATTGTTTGATCTCCATTTTCCTTTTTCTCTTTTTTTTACTTTTTATTTTTTGTTGATTTTGGAATTTTTTTCTCTTTTGGGAATTTTAATGGAATTGTGGATTTTTTTAGTAAAAGGGGTTTTACTAAAAAAGAGAGAGAGAGAGAGAAAGGTTCTGCCAAAGACCTTCTTTTCAGTGATGGAGGAATTGGGAATTTGAAATGTGTGGTGGGAAGTTTGTCCAGAGGCAAGAGATTATACATTCTATTCTAATAGGCATTCCTCATGGTCTAGAATTATATGGTTTGGATGTCAGTTGAAATTTTAGCAGAGGTCCAGGAAGTAGCAATTGAGACTAATTTATGGGCAGATCATAATAATCCTATGACTTGGACTTGGAAATTTAAAAAGAAAAGGTCAAGATGGACAATGAACCAAAACACATTACAAGACAAAGAGTTTGTTCAATTTATTCAGAAAGAATTGTGTTACTTTTTAAAAGAGAATAGAAATGAAGATACATCACCACAAAATGTATGGGATACTTTTAAAGCATTTTTAAGAGGGTGGACTATTACTTACCTTGCCACGAGAAACAGAAAATGTAGACAGTTGTGGGGAAAGTTAGAAGAGGAATATAAACAGTTTGAGAAGGATTTGCAGAAGGAACCACAAAATAAAGTTATAAAGATGCAAATGGACCTTAAAAACATGAATTAAACTTGTTAGAGTCAGAGGAACTAGCACAGAAAATAAGAAGAGTCAAGCATTTTTATTTTATTTTTATTTTTATTTATTTATTTATTTATTTTTTTGAGATTGCTAATAAACCTGGGAGATGGCTGGCAGGTAAGTTGAAAAAAAGAGAAAGAAAAGAAGTTGATTTGACAATTATGAGATGGAACAGGGAATCTTCACCATGCTAATGAGCAAAAGAAGGCAATAATTTAGAGTTATTATGAAGAATTATATCAGCAAGAATGTATCTCAGAAGAAAAAATAAGATTATATTTGAAGGATACTGGAATTCCCAAAGTCCCGGAGGAAACTCGTATAATGTTGGAGGAGGAAATAACAATGACAGAATTACTTGAGGCTATTAAGAGACAAAAAAATGGTAAGGCTCCCGGGCCAGGTGGAATACTGGCAGAGCTATACAAGATGTTTCAAGATGTTTTGGTGATCAAATGTTGGTGTTTAATGACCTATTGAACAAAGCAAGGATATCAGTTTCTTGGTTAGAAGATTTTATTACACTTGTACCTAAAGAGGGCTCAGATTTAAGTATGACAAAGAATTATAGACCAATCTCTTTCTTAAATGTGGATTATAATGGCTGAAAGACTTAAGAGGTTACTGATGGGGTTTATTCATGTGGATTAAAATGGATTCTTGCCTACAAGACAGATGAGAGACAATATGAGGATAATACTGAATGTCTTGGAATATTATGAGACCCATCCAGATAAACAATTGGCATTAATGTTTTTAGATGCACAAAAAGAATTCGATAACGTAAATTGGAAATATACGTTGCTTCAAATGGAAGAAATGGGGCTTGGCACTAAGTTTATTAAGATGATTGAGGCAATTTATAACAAAAAAAGGGCAAGGATTATGGTTAACAGGGAAATGACAAGATTAATATTGGAAGAGGTACGAGACAGGGATGTCTGCTGTCTCCATTGATGCTGGAAGTTTTGAATAGAATGATTAGACAAGATAGAGAGATAAAGGGTCTGAAGATTGGAAGTGAAGAATATAAACTTCAAGCATTTGCTGCTGACTTGGTTTTCATATTGGAAAACCTGAAAGAAACTGGATTAAAGGTATTAAAGAGAATAGAGGAATATGGAAAGATTGCAGGATTGAAAATAAATAGAGTAAAAAACCAAGATAATTACCAAAAATATGACTGAGACGCAAAAAAAAGAGTTGGCGGAGAAATTAGGAATCCAGGCTACGAAAAGGATTAGATATTTGGGGGTACAGTTGACAGCAAGATGTGCAAAAATAAAAGAGGATAATTATAAATATCTTATTCAGCAAATTAAAGGTGATCTGGAAAAGTGGAAGGGGCTCCAGCTGTCATTAATGGGAAAAATAGCAATGATTAAGATTAATATTCTGTCGAAATTGCTCTAACCTGAGGGGGCATGGATTTTAAACTTGGTTTTAGTTGGTGTTTTAAATTGTTAGTCTCTTAATAGAATTTGATCTAATTTATTTTTTAAATATTTGAATTTATTGTTTTTTTAAAATGTTGTAAGCCACCCTGAGTCCTTCGGGAGTAGGGCGGCATATAAATTCAATTATAAATAAATATAAATAAAATTTGTTTTGAACGGTACCAATAAAGCTGGAAAAAACCTTTCAGGAGCTTAACAAAATGATTTTGAAGTTCATTTGGCAGGGTAGGAAGGCAAGAATTAATTTGAAATTGTTGCAAGATGCGAGAATAAGAGCAGGATTTGCATTACCCAATTGTGAATTGTATTACCAGGCAGCAGCTTTAGTCTGGGTGAAAGAATGGATTGAATTGAGGAATAATAGACTGTTAATTCTGGAAGGATATGACTTACAAACAAGCTGGCATTCTTTTCTATGGCATGGGGGTAGTAAGACCCATGGGTATTTTAAGAGGGACCTCTTAAGAAATGATTTATTAAATGTATGGGATAAAATCAGACAACATTATATGAAGATTCCAAGATGGCTTTCATCAATGGAGGCACTCGCTTTTTTGAACTTGAAAAAGGATGAGAATATTTATAGATACAAAGACATTTTGAATGAAAAGGGGGGATTGAAAACTAGGGTTGAATTGAAAGAACAAGAAATGGATATAAATTGGTTTGTATACCTGCAAATCCAGTCACAATATGACAAGGATGCTAAGCTATTTGGTTTCCATCAAAGCATGACTCAGTTAGACAGGATTTTGTTGGAGAAAGATGAAAAATTGATTAAGAGGGTATATAGCTAACTTTTGGAATATAATCTCATGGAGGAACAAGTTAAAGATACAATGATTGGGCAAAGTATTTTGGTTATAATATAGAATTGGACTAATGGGAGAGATTATGGACTAGAAATTATAAATTGACTATGTCAACAGCATATAAGGAGAATTTGTATAAGATGTTTTACAGATGGCATTTCTCCCCTGTGAGAATAGCTAAGAAGTTTAAAGACAAATCAGCTAAATATTGGAAGTGTAAGCAACTGCCTGGATCTTTTTATCACATGTGGTAGACTTGAGGACAAGCAAAAATGTACTGGTTGAAGATACATAACTGGTTGGAAGAAATGATTATGCATTATATTGAATGGAAATATGAAATATTTTGTTGGAAATTTTGCTGGATATGGTTAGTAAAATAGATGACTATTTAATTATCCATGTCCTTACAGCAGCAAGGATAGTATTTGCTCAACATTGGAAGAATGAAGAAATACCATCAGAAAATAGTGTTCTCAAAAAAAAAAAAAAATTGAGTGAGCAGAAATGGATAGATTAACTTTGGCTATTAAAGCAAAAGAAGAATTGGAATATTATGAGGTTTCGGGAACATTTTACTGTTGGCTGCAAAATAGAAGTGAGAAATAGTAACGTGAACATTGAAATTGAATTTGTTAATAATTAAGAATATGAATGAATATATGAAATAGTAAGATGTATGTTATCATTAGAAATGACACTTGCATTGATAGTTTAAGTACAATGATTGTAATGTTACTACTAATAGGGAAAATTAATAGATTTAAGATGTATTGTATTAGAATCTCTAGATATGTTGCTTGGCTAGGATTATTAGATGTTATAGAGACAAATAATAATATGTAAGTTATACCAATTTAGGGAACTCTGTAATGTAAATATAAGAGGAAACTATCTATATTGATGGTTTAAATAAGACATTATTGAATTAAGATATGTGATTAATTAATGATTTGAAAAATAATAGTAGAAATGGTTTAGGATGTTAACAGTTAGAATATATGCTTGTTGGGCTTGTTGTCTAAGTGATTTTATTAATCAAGATTGAAGGAACAAGGTTGAATATTATTTTGATGTAAACAATGTGAACCAGATAACGCACCCTTCAGAATGAGGTTTTATGTGACATGTAAAATAAATAAAACTTGACTTTAAAAATGTAAACTTCTGTGAGCTGCAATTCAGTTAAACTATACTGATGTAAGATTTAAACTGAGATGAGGAGTGGAGCAGGAAAGGGGACCCAGGTTGATTATATAGATGGTTATATGTAAGACACATTACAAGTAGCATATCGATTAAAATTGTAATGTGTAAAGAACTCATTGCATCTGTAAAGACGTTTTGAGATTTGAAACCCAAAGACACAGTCCATCAGGTTTCATCATTTAATTTCACATCAATATAAGCCTCAAAGCTCCTTTGAGGAGAGGAATAGTTCAGGTCAGGTATCCTGAAGTTTAAAAAAACAAAAACAAATCATTGCTCCTTGGGTTTGAGAACTGACAGCAACCCAACTCAAATGTTTGCTCTTTCTTGCCAAAGAATTCTACACCCCTGCAATCTTCTAAGTCATCTGTGCACAATTCTTCTTGGCTATGGGATAAGCCTTCTTTTACCTGGAAATCTCGGGGGGGGGGGCTCACCTGCTTCCTGCAATTGAGGAGGTTTATCTACATACAGCTCCCGTATTTCTTGATTAAAAGAGCTTGCGTGAAGAGACGCCTCCATTGTTTCACGTTCTGCTGCCGAGAGCTGTGTCCCACTGATCTTGGTTCTTTGTCTGCTACTCAATCCACACATACGGTTGCCATCAGTTTCCTCATGGTCAACTTCAGAAGACATCTGAAAAAATCAGAAACTCTTTTTGTTCAGAAAGCTTCAGTTAAATGAAATATGCATTTAGAACACAATGCTTCAGCTGTGAAATGAGATCCTGTGAATAATACGTGTATACCACACATTTTAAAAGGTCACATTTAAGTCACAATGACTTAAAATAGAAAACATCATCTACTCGAATGCTTCCCCTTTAATATAATTTAAATATTTTTGTTAAGAAGAAGAAAAATGCCTCTTTTGTCTGATATGTAAATGTCAGTCCAACATCCTCAATCCAAATCTGTGCTGCTCATAAATGCATGCACAAACCAATGCTACCACCTAGCTGCTGGGATTAAATACACCATGTCTAATAAAAACAAACCAGTGCATTGATTTAATTGTCTTTCTCTCCCTTCCCTGCCAAAATGCCAACCTGTGGAACCATAAAAAAATTTTAAGGGTTGGGAACATACAATTGCTCGATACAATTTTCATTTCTCTTTCATCATAAATGTCAAATTTAAGCTGGGACTTGAAAAAAAGATGCTACAATAGAACTCAAGAGAGCCCTGATATAGATTAAGCCTCAAATGTGTTTGCTATATTGCAAAAGTATATCCAGGCAATAGAAGATGCATTTTTGCTTTGTTTTTAAAATTGGTAATGTCAGCCAACCTTTGCAGACTTCACAAAGCTAAGCTGCATAGGATCTGGATAGAAAACAACCAGGACATTGCAATGCTATAAGCTGAACTGGAAAGTGACAACAAGTATGACAAAAAACTTTTTTATATATATAACTTTTATTGAAGACATTTTAACAAGATAAAAAAAAAACCAAAGTTAGAAAAGGAACAAAGAAAATAAGGAAGAATAGTGAATAAGTAAGCAATAAAGAAAATAGAAAGAAAAGATTATAAATAAGCAGCTTCTAATCTTTTTGACAATTCTAAATGCATTTGTATTTTTTTTTTATTTCTATTTATATGCTGCCCTTCTCCGAAGACTCAGGGCAGCTTACAGTACATTTATGGCAATTGCCTTCATCCTTCGTATTGACCTGCTTATTAAAGCGGTGTTTTACAAAGTCAGCTTATTGAGTTACAAAGTCAATGTATTGCCCCCAACAATCTGGCTCCTCAGTTTACCTACTTCATAAGGATGGAAGGCTGAGTCAACATTAAGCCTGGTGAGATTAGAACTCGCACTAATTGCAAGCAGCTGGCAGCTGAGAGCAGCTCTCAGCTCGGTGAGCTACCAAGTCTTTTTCCCCCCCTCTCTCTAAGGTTACATCATAATTACCTTCTTTTTCATAAATTACCCCTTTTAATGTTCAAACCCATTAATCACAAGTTAATCACAATTCCATAAGGGTTTATCTTCTGTCTTGAAGCCAAGAAAAGTCAAACGACATATCTTTGAATTCACCAGAATGTTTCACCTGAATATTTGATTTCATAGTATGAATATTGGATGGAATTTGTTACATTGCATGGCATTTCTGCCAAGTCATACTTTCTCAAATGGACGGTTCACTTTTTGAAATATTGTATACTGGTTTGCAGTAAACAAAATCCCAGTGTGAACAGTCCATTCAAAACTGTATGAATTGATGGCAATATGATGTGACAAGCTGAATAAAACAAGATGAGAATATGTTCACAATAGTCAACTAAAGAACGTAAGTATTGTCTTTCAATATTATGCAAGTTCCAGATAACCCAACATTCTGTCTCTATCAATTAAAGGAACTCTTTGGATGTATCTTAAGTGCTTAGATCCCTGTCTTTCTCTGTGTTCCTGTCCCTTCGTTTTTCTCTCTCCTTCTCTCCCTTTCTGTCTGTCTCTGTCTGTCCCTCTCACACACCCAACCAGGGATGGGTTTCAACTGATCTAACACCTGGTTTAGTCAGTTTTTGCAGAAAAAATGGGGGGAACCTCCCACCTACTCCTGGGCTATAGCAAACTTTATTCACTCTGTTTGCAGCACAGAACTGCTAGAACTACCCTACCTTAACGAATGGTTCACCCAAACCGGGCCGAACCAGTAGAAACTCACCCCTGCACCCAACACATACACTTTATAAAACCAATACTGTCATGGATATAGAAAATTTGTGTTGCAGATCTGAAGCAGTGATAGTTATTTAAATATATTTTCTATCAAACTTATCTTTGTATCATCTTGGAGCAGTTAACTTCTCCAATTTAACACAAATAATCAGCTGGCTTTAAGAGACTTTTGGCTTCAAAGAAAAAGGTGCTTCAGCTGCTTGCTGGGTATTCCCCATAACAGGTAGCTCTAATTTTGCCTACTTACCAGATTCAGGTTCAAGACAAGAAGTGAGATTTGTGGCTGGCTAAACTCTTCTCCACCATTGCATACTAAAACTTCATTTTAGGTTGTTGTTGTTAGTTGCGAAATCGTGTCCGACCCATCGCGACCTCATGTACAATGTTCCTCCAGGCCTTCCTGTCCTCTACCATCCCCCAGAGTCCATTTAAACTCACACCAACTGTTCCAGTAACTCCATCCAGCCACCTCATTCTCTGTCATCCCCTTCTTCTTTTGCCTTCAATTTTTCTCAGCATTAGGCTCCAAATCAATCTATACTGAATTATTTAGTAATATAAACATACTACATCTTTGTGAAGTACTAATGCTCAAGAGAGGAGATAATAAAAAATTCCTGGTCATTTTTTTCTTACCTGATAGTTGAAGGTGTCTTTCTCCATTTTCTACAGCTACACATTTTGGTTGCATCCCTCTGTGATTTCAGTTGAAAAAGCGTTCTCAGAATTTATAGATGTGCCTGTAATGAAGATGAGTTAGCACAGAATTTCTAAGAGAATTTCCCTCTTTTTGAAGGCTCTGTTAACAATGAATCTGGATGAGGGAGGGCAAAGCTCTTAAATAAATAAATAAAACTCATGAGAGTAAATTTCTAGAATTGTTTGGAAATAGTCACCTGATAAATGATAGGTAAACAACTACAGAAAACACAAAACATTTGCTTTGCTCTTTTTTTTCCAGCAAGACAGTAGGTGGTTTTGCTTTCTTCTGAAACACAACGTATTGTTTGAAAGATTATAATAAAATGCTGTTGAAGTACTACAACAACCATAACAAAACAAAAAACAAAAAACCCATGGTCACACACAGGGCAGCTTCTATCCCTTGTTAATGGTGCTCAAATTTAGTAGGTCTTGTTTTGCTCAGCAGTTTCTGCAAAGCTTTCAAAATTGTGTTGAACAAACACATGTGCATTGTTGTGGCTTTTCCCTCCATTGTGGATCAAGGTGAGGCATCAATGAAAGCAGGTTGCTAAGTGAGCACTGGGGACATGTGCATTTTGTTAATTAACTCAGCAAAATAAACATGAAATCTGAACACTTTAACAAAGTAATTTGGGGAGTTAAAGACTTGTTTCGCTTTACTTGATCACCACTGGAACAGCAAATGTGCTCTGATGTTTTATATAGTTTGTAACACGTGATATTGAAGCGTGTCTTCTTCATATGAAGTGAAAACTCACAGTAGGTTGTTCCTCTTTTACAAATTTGTAAAGCAATCCCTGGAAATCAAACAATGGCAGAGGCATAGAAAGAAATAACTTGCTGAACTGGGGATGAGGATTCCTGTGAAGGATGGTTGAAGTACAACAGAAAATCATTCCTTAATGTTCAACCTAATGAAATCAGGATGATACGATATTTGTGAGTACTACTTATTTCACTTTGCTATTTGGTTGGGGTTGGGGGCTGTGATTCATCTATTAAAACTGAAGGGATATAAACTAGTTCTTATTTATTTCAGAGGATTTTTCCTCACTTGCACAAACAGCAATACAGATACGTTGTGGAAACCTTTTCTTTTTCTTTTTATTTTTTTGCTGTGTCCTCAAGGCAATGCATTTGATTCCCCCACGCTGATACCTGTGGAAGTAATTGTCCATTGCTGTACACATGTTAAAACAGTGCCTTTTTTCTCTTACCCAACACAGGTTTCACTGTGGATATACCTTGCCAACCATCCTATCAACTATGCAGTAAGGTAACTACTAAGGAATGGCCTAATCCTATACCTACTGGCCACTTTAGAGAACCAATTTGTTGTAGTGGTGAAACTGCTGAGCTAAAAACCAAGAGAATATGCATGGGAGTCACCAGATAACACTTATTCTTTCAGCCAAGCCCATTTTACTGGGTTGTTTCTGGCGGGGTGGAGAGGCAGGGGTTTTAGTATATTCACTGGGTACAACCTCTCTATTCTGGGCCCAGGGAACTGTCCTCCAGAATTACTCTTCCCCTGTACCTACCAAGTCTTCAGGTTACACCTGGTTAAGATACATAAATCAGGTTGAAAAGCTGCTGACTAGTGGAATTTGTGTGTTTACACAGATCTCTATAGCTTCGCAGAATAACTCTTTGCATTTGTCACCGTATGTATGGGTTTCTTTTAAACACTGGAATAGAGCTAAATCTATGTTGAACAGGGGGAATCCACCAATCCCTTTGAACTTACTCACTCAGAAAGAACATTTGGGCAAAATCAACTTGCAATACACCTTTTTTCCCCCAACTCCAGCTCCATTGAATAAGATGGATGGATGTTTTCAAACTGAGTGGTGACATGCAGTAACAGAGAAGGAAACAAAGCCAGGAGAATCCATTAATTCTTGCCAATGACTGCCTTGTACACCATAAATATGGTCCACGTTATTTATCGGCACCATGATGCCACAATACACTTTTCATCATTTTGATTTGTCTGGCTGCAAATATCCCAATGTTGGCATGTACAGTGGGAGCAAGGGGGAGTAAGTAATAAAACATCCATCACAACAATGTACACAAAGCCCAGTGCTTACATATTTGTGTCAGGCATCATGATGCAACTATCTAAGGGTGGATGTTGTGTCATAATGTCAAATATTATCGTTCTGATGCAATTTTAGTTTGCTGAAAATGCTGAGAAGGCCTGTTTCTGGTCTTAGAAAAAGAAATCTCTGAATTAAATATGGCTAATGTAGATTAAAAAAAGTTTCAAAATCTTTAATGATTTTGTTGTGGTTTAGAATTTAAAAGCAGTATCGCAAAAGTGTGGATTTTATTCATATTTTTAGGAGAATGTATGTTTCCTGAAAGGAAAGAAGATTTGAGGTGGAACTTCAAATTAATTGTGATATGTAACCTTTTCCCATGAAAATGGGAATGAAGAAGCCTACCACAAATTTAAACAGTACAGTAAAAGCAATGAAATGGATTGAAAATGTTTAAAAATATCATTTAAACACAACAATATAAGTGCTAAATTAAACAGATGAGTCTTAATTTTATTCCAGAATAGTTAGAGGATGGGGACTCTTTTTTGTTTTGAAAAAGAGTAGTAAACCACACTTGGCACCAGCATGAAAAAATGTATTTTCAAAATTTATAGTGTTAGGTTCTTCCAGGAACTGCTTTTCATCTTAAATGTAAGAAATACTACATTAGCAGCGTAATGCTACTTCTTTGTCCATAACTCTGAGTGAAGCTTCTATGTTAAAAAGCTCTTGAAAGCTATTTGTTTTTATTAAGAAATACATGATATACAGAGCAAATAGTTACATATTGGATTTTTATCTCACTTTCATTGCTTTAGAAGTAACTGAAGGTGGCAAGCATACCTCATTCTCCTTTTTTTTTCTCACCACAACAATCCTGTGAGGTAGAGAGAATGACTAGCCCAGTCATCCAGATTGCTTTCATGCCTAAGATGGGACGAGAATTTACAACCTCCTGGTTTCTAGACCAGCATTTTCACCAATTTTATGAAGTTGATTTTAATCCGCATGTACATCATTTGTCCACCTTTTCTTAATAATGGAAATTTTTTTTTCAATAGTTCATGTATTTAATGCATATGCCTCTGGATTAAAGAGATTCAGTAATTAACAAGTAACGCTCATGGTATTTTATGAAAACATTAAAACATTAAATGAGTTCAGAAAAGAGCACAGTGTAAAGAAAAACACAGATGTGTTGTGAATACATTTCACACATGTGTCTACAAGAGGGGAAAACATCAAATACTCAAGTGTTATAGAAATACTAAATATTTGTTATTAACCAAATTTGTGCAGTTGAACAACCAAAAGGACTTTCCTATGCAAAATAGCCAAGCATTTTATGCTTCAAAAATGATTTAGAAAAGGTATGTCAGCCCTTAAAGCAAGCCTATCTCCTTTCTACTGTTGAAAGGTTCTGGGTTCGAATCCCAGCTGGGAGGAAAAGACCTCCGTGTGTTGAAAAGACACACATGGCCAGCTGCCTGGAAGCAGGTTCTCTTTCTTGGATCAGGAAGGCAGGACACACAGAGACATGGAACAACATTTCCTGGGTTGGCCAACAACCTTTGTCTAGTGGGTAGTGACTTTTTGTACCTGTTTTATGCCCCTTTGCATTAGTTTCTCTGTCCAAGGATCCTCCTTATGGATTTGCTTAGTTCCTCCTTTAGTTTCTTTATCCAAGGATCCTCCTTGTGGATTTGCATGGTGTCCCTTTTGTGTAAAAAGGGTGACCTTCAAGGAGTTTTCCTTTGAAAAGGTTGAGGGGTGATCTCATCCAGGGGCTGGGAGATTCCTCCTGGCTGTATGTCTTTAATTGTCCAGGTTAATTTCATTAACTATTTCTGAAAAGGGGTCCTGATTGCTCCTACCCTTGTGATAATTTTCTATTGTGTTTGCATCAGGCTCTTTTCCCTAGGCTCTGAGATTTTTACATTCTGAAGTAAACTTTGGCTGACTGGCTTTAGTTTGGTTCAGAACACGGCTGCTCCCTTCCAACACTACTCTGGTTTAAAGAAGCACTGGTATAGTTGCTGCTGCTTTAAGAATTGCATTTTAATAGAGCTGGCACTTAATCAATCAATCAATCAACTAAAGATGCTGCTGCATTAAGGGTTGCCTTAACTTTAATGAGTGACCTTCTTAGGGAAGACATCTTTTCAGGTTCTGGGGAAAGGTTGAAACAATAAAGTCACTTAGAAAGAGGTTCCGAACATATGCAAGATCCAAAGCATATTCTTCCAACCGTCTTCAAGCTGTGCACAACCAAATGAAATACAAAGTATGTTTTGCACATTTTCCTCAGCAGATGGCACCAGTGGCACAGATTAATATTTCATTTCTTTCCCAAAAGACATGTTTTACAGAGGCATCAGACAGGAATGACTCACAGAAAAATAGGGGGTGGGGGAGAGG
>JANHFR010004435.1:70749-89256 GCA_032468015.1 Mimophis mahfalensis
TTTTCCAATCCTGTGGCCACTGTTGAGTTTTCCAAATTTGCTGGCATATTGAGTGTAGAACTTTTACTGCATCGTCTATATGCTTATATTGTGTACCTAACTTAATTCTGATTAGTAAAACCTCACTATTGGGCTGCTGAATCATAAAAATTACAGTGGGATTTGTGACCTGTCATCTACTTATCTGTTGATGGCTGACTTGTCTGAATGCCAGGCTTTTAGTAATTCCCTCACATTTTTGCCTCTAGCTTGGTCTAGGATGCTGTTTCCCAGATAAAACTATGGTTGAATCTGTCCAAGTGTTGTGAAATTTCTTTTCTATAGTAATTTTGGTTTGTGATTTGTGTATCCTTTGTGATTATTTAGACGTCAGCTGGTTTCTTTTGTACGTCGAGTTTGACACATTTTTCATGTCATTCTTATAGCATGTCATTTTTAAACCCACATTTAAATCTGAGTCATGTAAGGTAATACATGTTCCTTTTCTATGGCATTATTTTCTTGATTTATTAGCAATAGCACTTAGACTTATATACTGCTTCACAATGCTTTACAAAACCCTTTCTAAGTGGTTAATGGAGTCAGGATATTGCCCCCAACAATCTGGGTCCTCATTTTACTGACTTCGGAAGGATGGAAGCCTGAGTGAGCCTTAGCTAATGAGGTTCAAACTGCCAAATTGCTGGCAGCCAGCAGAAAATAGTTTGCAATACTGTATTCTAACTACTGAGCCACCACAGCTCCTCTTCAAAAATATCATTCAGTATATCCAATACTGTCCATTATGTTCAATATTTAAAATACTTTGATTTGTTATGTAATTTTAGGTCAAATTTGAGTTCTTTTCCTTTAATTGTGACCTGTAATGCCTTATAGTTCCCTCTAGTGCTTGAAGTCTTATTATATTTTTTTTAAGAATTCAAAACAAAATCCTACTGAAAGGGTTTTTTATGATTAACTTCAAAATTTATTTCAAATTTATCTGGACCCATTGTCTGTTTCTAATATTCAAGTTTGAATCATCCTTATGCTGTTTTTATCCAGATTGTGTGCTCCATTTTTGCATGCATTTCGAAAACTTCTTGTGTTCTCCAAGTTTCACAAGAATAGGTGTGCTGTTTGGAGAAGGAACAGTATATATGACTTGAAGAAAGAGGTCTTCCAAAGTACAAGAATTGGATATCCTACCATTCTCCAAATAGTGTCCATTCTTGTGAGGCCTGCTGAAAGTCCTAACTCTCTACTTCAGTCCCAGCACTGGCATTGCCTGAATTTTGATCACATAACTGTGGGGATGCTGCAATGGCCATAACATCAGGTGCCAATCATAAGTCCATTTTTCATTTACATTGCAATTTCCTGCCTCCCCTTTTAATGGCTTGATCCATTAGGACAGGTCTTTTCTAACTTTCCTTCTCTAACAGTTTAGCCACTGTGGGCTCCTTCTTTTCTTGTCTGATTGTTTCCTGTGTGTCTCCCCCACACTTGGTTTTCCCCAGGTTATTCTCACATTTCATTGCATTTCTTTCCCCTTCAAACTCAACCTCCCTTCCCAAGTTCCCAGAGAAATAAGTTGTGGACTGTGAGAATGAAAAATAGTTATGTCATTTTCCTCTTCTCCAGGCAACTTGACGCATGCACACAAGGCACTTCATAAACCATCTCCAGTTAAGGTGGCATTCACCCTTCCATTGGGAATGTAGCAGAACCCCCCTCCCCCAATGTTTTGTATGCCTGACAAGGAAGGAACTGAATTATTTTCCTCTGCTTAGTCTTAGATATACTTGAAGCTTCCTCCATCTCACGGATCTCTCCAGAGTTTCTCCAGCTCATCATGGTCAGCAACTGGCTCCTGCAAGGCCATGAGCTTCTTAGGGTGGGATTTATTGGTGTATTGATTGTGAAAACACTGTATCAATGTTAATGTTTTATTGATACCGCCCATGTTCTTTCTGAGTCTGGGTAGTCTTTCCAATGAATTTAGTACTCAGCCTGCTTCCTCTGCATCCTCCTTCCACCTCATACTCTCCCCATCTATTAGAATGGGAGAGAGAAGTGTTGTATCTGATTGTAGAGTTCAGTGGAGAGATTCTTTCACAAACAATAATGATGATGGAATTCAGGGAAAACTTTCATTGATGTTGGCAACTAAAAGTGAAATGTATTGGATTGATTTGATTAGTTAGGGGGAAAAGACCAGTAACTCTTTTGAGCCCTAGTTC
The DNA here is from genome assembly GCA_032468015.1 of Mimophis mahfalensis. Lineage (NCBI taxonomy): Eukaryota > Metazoa > Chordata > Lepidosauria > Squamata > Mimophis > Mimophis mahfalensis. The sequence goes on from JANHFR010004435.1 coordinate 72,972, forward strand.
TTGGAAAATCTCATGGAATTTAATACTTTTATAGAAAGCTGCATTACATCTCCTTGAATTTTAGCCCCTTCTTGTATATTTGCTGCTTTTTTTGTATGAGATTTCTTACAGTTTGAGTTCTTCTTTTAAGAAGTTTTTGGTTGCAGGAAATACGTGTCATGAGGTAGGGTACTTTTTTCTTTCTTTGTTGGTAAGACCTGTGGGTGAATGCCATACATTGTCTCAAATGTAGACATACCAATAGAGGAGAGTCTGCAATATTGTTCTAAGCAAACTCAGCAAGAGATATGAGATCACTCCAGTTGTCTTGCTGATAAGAAATACAGCATTTTAAATACTACAGTAGCTGTTTAACCTCAGCTTCTCTGTTGGAAATCAGATGAAGGATGGATGACATGACTTTCAATATTTAATAATTGCTATGCGGGCTTCCAAAGTTTGGAAGTAAATTTATTTCCTTTGACTTACCACATGAATGACTAATCCTCTATATCTAAATCCTAAAGATATGTTCCAAAAGAACTTGAACCATTTCTTGGGCCATTAAGAATCTCTTGCAAGGAATTAAATTAGTCAATTTGGTGAATAAATCCAGGAAGATTGGTGATGAAATTTAGTGAAAAAATGTCCCGAGGTTTTGGGGGAGGGATGCTCACTTATTGTAATAATCCAGCTGCTCTATCAGTGATTGATATTGCTCTCTGACAAACTTGACAAGAAGACACATAATCTCTATTTTATCTGTGGATGCATGACCACTTAAATTCTCTGAGGGCTCTTTGTTGGGTTCTGAATGTTCCCCCATATCTGCTGTTTTGGGCACAGTTTATACTATTTTCCCCCCTAGAGGATGAGGTACACATAAATGTCCATTGTGCAATAGCTACCCTCCCACGACCATGAAAGGTGAAATGGTATCTTGTTTGGCTTCCTTGAGTTCATGCCTGAACTCAAGGAAGCCCAGCAAGATACCATTTCACCTTTCACGGTGGCATATGTACGGTGCAGCTGTTTGCTTAATTGGATCAAAGAGATCACTTTTCCCTTCCTGCTCCCAACCTTTAGAGTTGGTCTGCATTACAGTGGAGCTAAAAGTTGCTTGGCTGCAGCATTGTTGTCTCCCGCAAAACAGCAACCTCTCTCTCTCTCAGAATCGACTGACTGAACAGTTTTCTCTGTTCATGGTTTTCTCAGGGTCTGTATTAAAGGATTTTACTGTTACACTGTGTGTTCTGTGGCATATTTAGTTACAGTACTGTATTTGTGTGCTTCAAAATCTTAAAAAAACAATAGAGTTCACAGGGGTCTGGAATGGATCGATCGTATTTCCATACAACCCAATGGGAAAATCTGTTTCAGTTCACAACCAACTCAGTTCACAACCAAAGTTATAGAACCAATTATGGTCATGAACTGAGGTTCTACTGAAGTCTAGCTGAGTCAGATCAAATACCCATTTTTCTAATTTCACAAATTTTTGCAGTACATTTCTGACATGAGTTACAGGTATATGCAAGTACTGATTTTTGGAACAAACTAAGATGTCATCTAAATAGATGCAATTTATTGCATCTGCAATTTATCTAGAAAAATTATTCCACAATTACCCAGGCCAAAAGGCATTACTGTATGTTCAGATTTTCCTTATCTTGTATCAAAGGCTATTACAAATATTCATGTCCTTCTTTCATTCTGATTAGCTTATAAGCATTTCTCAACTCTAGTTTTGTAAAGATGTGTGCTTTTTGAAGCTGGTCCAATAGATGTGAGATAAGCGGGAGTAGAGGGTGGTCTCTGATTGTTACTGTGTTCACATTTTTGTAGTCACAAACTATACAGGCTCTCCGTCCTTTCCCTTCAGATTGGCTGCTGTTCTTCCTTGTTAGGTGTTTAGCGGTTATCTGGGTTACTTGAGAATCAGAGGAGATTCTTGAAATTCCTCTTTGGAAAAAGAATAGGAGACTTGCAAGATTGATGTCAGACATAAGCCAAATAACAAACATGACTAGATGAGCTAAATTTACTTTATTGTAAGGCTATATTAAAGAATCTTGCAAGTCTGAAGTATGACATTTCCCATTATTACTTTAAATTGCTTGATCTATTAAAGTGGGTCCTTTCTAAGTTGCTTACACAGATGATTAGCTATGGGGTGCATCTGCCTGTCTTGACTGATTGTTTCTCTTCTATCTTTCCTCCAAGTCATTCCCACCCACCACTCAAAAAAGACAGTAAAAAAGCTTAGAAGCATACAACAAGACCAGACACATCTTCTCCAGCAGCCAACTCCCAGATAAGCAAGGAATAATACCTGGCAAACAAACAATCAGAAAACAATACCTCAGTTAAGGAATTATCATGGAGTAAATCATATCCCTCAACACTGGCAGGGCAAGATACTGTATGTACATAAACAGTGAGCAAACCATACATGGACCAGCACTGTTGATGTTACAAACAAGCTCAGAGATAGCAAGGATTCTTCTACAGCTCAAGTCTGCCATAATTTAGGAGAGAATGATTGATTCACTGACTGACTCATTGAACAAATGAAAAAAGTCAATTTGGTTTAATGGCCTCCTCAGACTAATTTAACAACTCATTTGTGGCTTAAAAGATGTTGTAATTTGCACTAGTAAACTATAGCATAATGTTCATAATATGTGAATTTAGTCAACATTTTTAATAAAAAAAAATCATTATGAAGTAGCCCATGACTCAGTATGTTATGTTTCCAGTAATTGATCATGATGTAGAATTCTTCAGTATGAAAAACATGCTAGCTTGAAGGGAAGAACTGATAGAAGATATATTAAAACTGTTAATTAGAAAAATGTTCATTAAGCATAAGTACAAGATTCCACATTTTCCGCTGTGCATTCTTTCTTGTGGTAGATGGTTGTAGGAATAAATCTGCTGTGTGAATTATCTGATACTGATTACAGAAGTCTGGTAGTATTCTGTTATGGTTAATACACAGATTTTGCAGTTGTTTCCTGAGCATAAATCATTTTAACTAATAATTTACATGATTTACTGGCAGAGGCTTTTCTGATAGTCCTTTAATGTAGAAGCCTTTCATTACAGTTTCATTGAATCCTTGGAGTTTACGGATTTAGATCATCAGTCCCTTGAAAACCGTCAATTTTTACATATCTAAATTTAAAGTGAACTTTCAGTATCTGTAAATAAATTTATGCACAAAGCAGTTTTGTTTTAAAGTGATCATTTTCAGTAACTTGATAGTTATGAAGCCCTTTGGAAATCTGCGGAACTGGTTTCTGAGAGTTTCAAAAAACTAATCCAACAGTGGAAAGATTTAAAAAAGAAAGATTGGATATTGAAGTTTTAAGATTTTTTTTATTAAACTCATCTATTCTTTACATACTTCATTAGCTTTTACTATTGTCTGTATTTGGGGTAAATTTGGTACATTTCAAATTTGCTATATTATACTTATCCTTTTTAACACCAAAAGGTTTTAAAAATAATGTCTGCAGATTTTAGAAAAGCTACTTTTTTCTATTCCTATTAATGTGGCATAAGCTAATGCTGTATTGTCTTGGATGGCATCTGTCATATATTATGTATTTTATTTATATCAATATAAATTATGTTCAGCATTTTTATTTTTTAATACATTTTCATTGAAAGTTTTAAGGAGTACATAAAATCCATCAAACGAATACAAAAAAGAGAGAAGGAAAAAAAGAAAACAAAAGTGCAGTGAGAAAAAATAAAAATAAATAGAAGCTTCCAATTTCCTCTGCAGAAAATATAAGGATGATTACAAAATTCTTTTACTGTATAATTACAAAAAGCTCACTTTTTCTATTATCCATTTCTATCTAATCAAAACCACAAGTGCATTTTTTAATTTTACATGAAAAAAATCTATAAGGGGTTTCCAATCAGCCATAAATGTAGATAGTAACTTTTTTGGGGATCAAAGAAGTTAATATAACCACCTCTGCAAGTTCCATCATCTTAATCATTCCTCCATTGTGGATAGTGTCAAACCCTTCCATTTTTGTGAATATAATAATATTGCTGCAGTTGTCATTATTTATTTACTTGTTCAATTTCTATGGCTGCCCATCTCAGTCAATGACATATATAAAAACTAAGTTTCCTGGCCATTAGTCTTAAATAAAAAGTCTCTGGTTTCAGTTGTACTTTAACCAATTATGTTTAACAGTTGTAGAAAAATCATAGAACAATTTCCTTCACTCTTTATTTGTTAAAAGATTGCTGATATTTTACAGTGGCAGTTGTTGACATGGATTAAAGTGATTCTCACTGCAGAACCTTTAGCCAATAAGCTAAAATTAATTGAAATTCAGTTAATGTTCAACTCATTCAATTTCAGTAACAATTGAAAATTATTACTTGTCTGTATGGTAGGGTATAACTTTAAAAATAATATTCCATTTCATCACTTTTTTAAGGTGATGCATGGCTGATTGATTTTACCACAGCAAGCATGAGTCAGAGCATCCGTGTCCAGGGATGAGGGTAGTGGATAATTTGTAGTATTCTGCTTTTCCTATATATTCTTTTTCCCATTTTCATTCCTCATTTACTTTTCCCATTGTCACAGGAAATTCCATGTATGGGAAGTTTGCTTGGTAGAAAATAAGATGCGGAGGATGTTGCAATGCAAAAACAGTTGAGTAGAATGCATTCTGAACTCTTACATTATTTGTTCTCGGGATCCTCAAACATCTTGGCAAAGTTAAGTAGCGCAAGAAAGTTCAGGTGTGGTTGTGTATGCACTATCTGGGGTGGTAGTGGTAAATATACCTCCCATTTCTTTCATTTTGCCAGCTTTGCAATTGAGAAATAGTGAGTAGAGTTCCTAAATCTCTGGTTTGGCCTTTAATTTTAAATTCATCAAATCTACAAAAAAATGGATAAATTTCTTTTTGAATTTTTTTAATTTTAATTCAATTTAACAAATAGATACAATTTACAGTGAGTTATATAAGATAGTGATGAGCCACATCAAATCTGATAATTCTAGATAATTTCTAATCCATAGTTTATTTTTCTTATGGTATTTTTCTTGTCTTTCTATAGGGATTAAAGACACACAGGAGCCTTCATGGATATAGTTGATACATTTAATCATTTAATTCCTACTGAACACTTAGATGATGCCCTATTTCTAGGATCCAACCTGGAGAATGAAGTCTGTGAGGATTTTAGTACAAGTCAAAATGTCTTAGAGGATTCGCTGAAGAACATGCTCAGTGATAAGGACCCTATGCTAGGATCTGCAAGTGCTCAGTTCTGTTTGCCTGTTTTGGATAGCACTGATCCCAATTTCCAGATGCCTTGTTCTACAGGTAATTCTTAATATTTTCAAGTCTACACTTGTAAATAGAGCAGCATTGTAGTGTTCTCCCCTTTTTGGTTTGAAAATACGTTTTTCTTTCTGCTCTGCTTTATAGTATAGAGCAAAACATTAAATTGCCAGTTGTCCCTGAATTCACTTGAAAATTCTATTTAAGAATCTATAACAAGAATAATGAAAAGGCATGTTCTCCAGACTATTTTTTCTATGAAGACACTGGTGTGCCTAATACTCTACTCATTTTAAAAGATATTCTAACAGCAATAGCATTTGGACTTATATACTACTTTACAGCTTTTTCTAAGTGGTTTACAGTCAGCATATTGCTGCCAACAATCTGGGTTCTCATTTTACCGACCTTGGATGGAAGGTTGAGTCAACCATTAGCCAGTGAGACTTGAACTGTCAAACTGCTGGCAGTTGGCAGTCAGTAGAATTAGCCTGCAATACTGCATTCTAACCACTGCACCACCATGACTCAGAATAATATATTGTAATATAACTAAGGAATCTGTGGAATCTTTAAAAACCCGAGGAAAGTCTATAATATAAGCAAAGTTGCACTTCTACAATAGAAGTTTCCCTTGACCCTTCACAAATCTGTGTCCAGATAGATCTTTATTCTGCAGATTTGTGGAATGGGAGCATCAAAAGCAGTGCAGAATAAGAGTTTGATCAGTTGTAAAGACCATTCTGTAGACCTAATGGGTTGTAGTGCTGCAGAATAGGTTGTAACTTTGGAACACTTTTTAAAGGGAATTTAATTGTTGTACATTGTACCTTAGCACAGAAGGTTTTTTAAGATGACCTTTAGAACTTTGCTGTAGAGTGATCCTCTTAATCGGAGTGGTTTTTTTTATTGAATAGCTATCAATATAAAATGGTTATATTGACCTTCTGTAAGAAATGAATAGGACATTGTTGATATGTGGTCATGTTTGAGTTTCAATATTGATCCTTAGATGTTATAAGCAATTTAAATTGGCATGTGTCACATCTCTTAAACATTCTGTATCACTTCCCCTCTGTCTTTCTAGCTATTGTGTGTGCTTCATCCCATGTCATTGCTATGGCTTGTCAAATCTTAGTCCCTTCTTGTTTCTTGAAAAAAACAGTAAAAACAATTCCATTACCATACGTATAACTTGAAATGTAGAAGAGGTTGGTTGTGAAAAAGTATCTGTATCTTAAGCCAATGAAAGAAATGATTTTGAAGATGTGATAGACTCGTTCTAAACAGAATCTTAAGCCAATCCTTATGTATAGTAATACAGTTACAGTAATTATTTCAACTTTGCTAATAATTAAGAATCCCACCCATGTATAACTTATCTAGGAAGGGACTTCTTTGAACATTATTATATTTATCTCTGAATAAAAAGTTTTAGGATTGGGGTAATTGAATCTAGAAAAAAATGGTTATCCTCTAGGATTTCACTTTTTTTGAAAGTAGCAAGATCTAGATTTTGAATTCTCTGATGAATTCAACATTGAATAGCTACCACTGATAATTATTTTAGTCTCAGTTATCTATAGTGACCACTGAGATGGAATAGTACACTCAGTATTAAGTTAATGTAACAATACACAAGTTGTTGTAAAATTCTCTTTAAAATAAATTATGCTGAAATCATAGAACTTTTAGAATAAATACCTTTGGAAAATAATAGCTACATTATCTTTATTTTTTTCATTAACAATGGTAATTTTGGTAAAAAAAAATTGTAATAAAGACTTGGATATTGAATTGGTTGATCATCAAGAATAGACTGGTAGTAACTTAAATTTTTGAATGCTTGAGATGAGCATAGTGCTTGGTGTGCCTTCAGCTAAAATTCTAAGTTTTCTGTTAAATTTTGAAACTCTCTTGAGGAGGGGGAAGTGAGTGTAGATGCTCAAAGCATGCACAATATATGTTACATATAATTAACTATGAAATATTACATTGAAACAAAAATGTCTAGATTTTTAGAATTGTAACAGCATAGATGCCTCCATTTTGTTAAAACAAGTGTTTCTTAACTGTAATTTAGATTTTGTTATTCAAAGTGAATGAACAAGGTAAGAATATTATAAGAGATTAGAAAGTTGCTCGTGATTCAGTGATTCTTCCAACTATGTGTTCCTAAGTTCTGAATTCTCAAACAGGAGTGGCCATTTCCTCATGACACACTTCATTTTGAAATTGAAGAGAAATATAAAAAAATCACCTCTTACATTAAATAAATAAATAAATACCAACTTTGCTCAAGGTCCCAAACTCAGTAAGTCTCTGAACACTGTTAAGTTTTATGACCATTGCAGTAATAATTGAAAACCTTGCATTATCCTGTGGAATTGGTAAGGCTTTTCCTTAAATTACTATTTTATAATAAATAAATAATAAAAAAACAAAATATAATTGTAACAAAATTGTGTAGGAGACAGTATCCCATCCCCCCAAAATAGTGTTAATATTTGAAAGTAATATATTTATATCTGTATACATCAGGACTTTAGATATTTGCCTCATTAATGGCTCATGAGGAAGCATAATAAGGCATGCTATATTGGGATGTAAAAGAATTCTTCCACTGACTCTTCTGCATTTGCTTTGAGGGAGAAATAATTTTTCTCATCTGTTAAGTTGTTCTCCATTCCTTTCTTAACCTTTCCTCTCATCTCCTGGGAATTGTCCAGTGAAATATTTTCCTTAAAGCGCAATACCTTATATTACATTTCAAAAATATTTTTGAAACTAAAGATACTTTCCAAAAGAAATTACAATAGGTGTGTGATTTATATTTTAGATAAAGACGTTGAGGGGTCTTATTAAATGTGACAGATATGCCTCCTACATGGAAAAAGCTGTCTTATGTTAGATCGGACATAATTGGTTTAACGGTATTAATACTGACTGCCCAAGTCTTTCCGAGATTGCAAGCAGAAATTAGTCCAAGCATATATTTTAGTTCCTGAGGTACTCTCTGTCCTTTCTAGAATTCAGATACCATTTGAAAAATCATTATCAAGAAGATTGGAAGTGAATCAGTCTGAGGGAATAAATTAATGTAATTAGGTAAAGATCAAAAGGGTTTTTGGCCCTATCTAGTTCTTCCTGGCTTACCTTAATTGTTTGCATTTAATTTGATAGGGCTTTGGTTTGGTGTTTTTTGTTTCTGTTTTTTGTTTTGTTTTACTTGTCCAAGTTTTCTTTATTTGAATAACATTTCTTTATTTTAAATGATGTGGCTTGAGCTGTTATATTGCTGTGATTTAAAATAAGAATTTATTGAATGAATTTAACTGAATATTAGCTTTCACTTCATAATACTATTATCTTTTCACTTGAAATATCATTGTGTTTAGTTTCTGGACTATGGCAATAAGCTATTACCAAGTAATTTATCAGCAGTTCTATTTTGCTGTTTATTTGCTCCTAAGAATAATCAACTAATTTAGAATCTGTGTAAAGTTGATTGTGAGTCATTCCTATGTTCTCTTTTCTGCAACTAGTTTTCAGATAGGTAAAAATCATACATTTTTATAGTTTTTCATCATTTAGTGTTTGCCCTTCATTTAACTGTTTCAAAATTTTTATGTGTTTGTTTTGTTGTATTACATATTCATGCATACAATATGAACTATAAATACACATCAAATAGAATGTTTACACTCTTTCATCCTAAAATCCTTCCATCGTGGCTAATGCAAGGTCAGTAAAAGTGGGGTATTATTGATTCAATTTTACTTTTTCATTTAGGAGCTTAAAGCAACATTCATAGCATTACTACATTATTTTTTATTTTACAACAACAAATCTGTGGGACAGATTGAGCTGCAAGAGAATGTCTGGCCTAAAATCATCAGTGAATTTTCCTGGAAGAGAGCAGATAGACCAGGGGGCGGGAACCTTTTTCTCTCAGAGAGCCATGAAGAGAGCCATATTTTAAAATGTAAGTCCGTGAGAGCCATACAATATGGTGCTTTCACGGCGGCAACGGCGGCGGTGCTTTTGTAGTGGTGGTGGCGACAGTTTCTCGGCCCGCCTGTCTGCCCGCAAGCCAGATGCAGTCCTCAAAAGAGCCACATCTGGCTCCCAAGCCATACATAGGTTCCCTACCCCTGAGATAGAACATAGATTCTGCGGTTTCAGTTCAGCACTTGAACCACTATGTAATGTTGCCTGTTTTTCTACAGCCTTGAACAATAAAATTCAGAGGCAAGAAAGGCAATGGCAGTCAATTTCTATCGTATTTATAATTAGCAGACTAGAATGGAAGAAATCTAGGAATAGAGAAAGCAAATTGGGGTTTTTCCTTAGCAAGGTCAATAGATCCAATTCTTTTATCTATACTACAACTTGAATTTCAGATTTATCATTTACATATGCAGAACTGTATATCGTCTTTTTTGAATACAGTTGGTGCCTATTTAATTTCTATTTTACTTTGCTGCCTTTTGTTGTTTCTTCATTGTGGGATAATAAATATATATGATGTTTTAATATAACTAATTGAAGGTGAAATGGCTTAAAAGATAAAGTCAGCTTTTTGGAAGATTGATTGCATTGTTTCTATTTTAAATGATTTCTATTTTAAGAAGCATTAAAATGTATACTATAATAAATGACAGCTAGTGTTATTGGTAATGCATTCTGAATAGAACGGCCTATGGTGAGAAATCAGGAGTGTCAAATTCAGTCTGTTATAACTATATAAGATATATATTTACTCAGAATTTTAGTAATATAGATATATTTATACGATACTGAAAAGTTTAAACGTTGGGCTTTGGAAGTTACTTGTCCAGAAGTGTTTATCCCAGGGAAGTAACTAGCTACAGTATTTATTTTAATTTCTTTTTTTGGTGCGTGTTTTTATGTGTATGTATCTATATGTGCATGCCTTCAATTCAGTTTTTGACTTCTGGTGACTGAATGGACTATTAACTGCAATTTTCTCGACAGTATTTTTCAAAAGTGGCTTATCAGTTTTTACTTACGTTGTGAGCAATATGTGAGCAATTTCATCCCATTTGAGATTTCAGATTTATATAACTGCGATCTTAGTGTGAATTCCATGAAACTCCAGTGGGGGGTGGGGGGAAGTCATGTAAAACTTTGTATATGAAAACTTGACATCTTTCTGTCAGACAATAAAGGGAAGTTGGAATATATGTCACATCCTTTGAACATTTGATTCCTGCTTAGAAAGCAGTGACAGCTATTGCCATGAGGGCCCTTGCACATATATATCCTGTGCACCAACTATGGATCAGGATGGTCTCACAGTCACTCGTAGCCTAGTTACCTCCTACTTCAACTGTTGTAGTGAAGCCAAGATATTTACCTTTGAAGACCATCTAGAAGCTACAGTTATTCCAGAACATGGCTGCGCAAGCAGTTAAGGAGATCCCTCATTTTATCATTTAACATCTCTGGTCCATAAACTGTACTGGTTATCAGAAATATTTCAAGTACATTCTAACATAAAGCTTTACACTGGTTTATCTTCAGGACTTTCTTACTCCTATCTTTTCTGTCCAATTGAAAAGTTTAGATACAGTAAGTGCACTTTTCTGTTCCTAGCTGTAAGGCATTGTCACTTTATGTGACCTAGGAGTCTCCTTTAGTTATGTGTGCCTTATGGAACAGTGTTCTTCCTGAGATTTGGATACTTCCAACACTGTTGGGCATTTATAAAGTTCCAACATGCTTTGAAGTGTAACAGTTCTTTGGTGGTCTGCCCTGATGTTTAATCCATTTCACTGATGTATAGTGATGTAGTATTATATATTTATTATTTCTATTGCTTTTATTATTGTTTTCACTTAGAGTTACTTTGGTAATGGAGACAACATATAAATCAATTGTCATCTGAAGACATGATTCTTAGCAGAGCCTTAGCAATTACTTGATTTAAAAAAATCAAAACAATGTATAAAACAAATTGTAATTTACCCTTGTTAAACTATCTTTTATTGTTTTGTTGTTAGCTTTTTAATCATATTGTATCTTATTTACAGTTCTTATTGCTTTTTGTAATTTTCTCTAATTTTCCTTGAAATTCATATTGTATAGGTATGTTTTCTAATTGTTAGGAAACTAATGATAGGTACTCACTGGTGTCTTTTCATCAGACTAAGTGGAAGTTTGGAATGGGTTAACTTTAGGGTCCTGTTATATTTTCTCATTATTGGCTTTTATAAAAAGATGGAGTCCTTATATTGCCAGATGAAACAAACCTTGGCTGTGATAATTATGGTAATTGAATTTTAATGAGATTAGTATGAAAGGCTACATTTAGGCCTATCATTAACTAAGATTTTTAAGCAGCAATAGAAGTAAGCCATGGCTGTTGTAACTAATAACAAGAGCAAGAGCACTTTCATTAGAAATCTTAAAGCAGATCCTGGAAAACTACCTGCCATGAGTAGGGCTATGCAAGTTCTTTGAAAGAAATATATGCACAGCCTCTTTGCCAGGAATAACTTACAAAGCAACCATGTCAGCATCCTTCAATTATTCAAAAATTGAGTTTCATCTCCACTCCTGTGTACGTTGAGTCACCCTTTTTCAAAGTCATTGCACAGCCTTGGAAGAAAATTCTCTCTCTCTCTCTCTCTCTCTCTCTCTCTCTCTCTCTCTCTCTCTCTCTCTCTCTCTCTCTCTCTCTCTCTCTCTGCTAATGTTTAGTTTATATATTTAATAATGTAAATTCTTCTTGGCTAGTATTAAATTATTATTTTTTTATCAGTGATAGAGACAGTAAATCTCTAAATTGAATCAACACCTATTATCAGACACTGAAGGAAAGGAAACTGAGTTTTGTTATGGAAGATCAATATAATAATTTCTATTTTATGAACATGAGATTTCAGTTTTCATTTATTGAATATGTTCTGCAACATCTCGTAAAATAAGTAAATCAATATATAGATACATACATACCTGCATTCACTATTTTAATATATAGTAACAAATTCTAAGAAGTATGTTTCCATGAAAACAAATCTCATTACGTTTAATGAGATGTACATAAAATTACAACCTTATACTGTAGCCCTTAGATTTTGGCTAGATTTTTAGCAGGTGAAACACTTATTAATAGTTGCCAGACTACCATGTTCTACATTTAGCATCTACAAATAAACTATTAAAATTATATAGATAAAGGAAATTGTCACTTTTGGATCAGCTCTTTCCATTATTAAATTCTCTTTCTCTTAGGTGGGAAGGGACAGTGAGGGGACAGCTGATCCTTTAAGGACTGAGAACTTCCTGTGGCAAATCAATAAAATGTGAGTCCACTAAAAATGGCTATGACTCTTTCTCAAGGACCATGTATGAGAAGTAATACTGCTCTGGATGACCACTTGTTTTATCTGCCTTGTGGGAAACTTGTACATCTCATTTCCTACATATGCATTTAATCTTATTTATCTCTTTCTTCTCCCCTCCCCATCCTACCCCTTCCCCATTGTCATTGCTTTCTTTATGTTTCACATCTTTCATGACATTGTAGGCTTAATAAAAATCTTTTTAAGATTTAGGTTTTTTTCATTTTTTTTTAGCTGTTGAACTTGAGGATATTATGGATGACAGAGTTAAGGAAACTGCTCACAGTACCATTGATGAAGGTGATCTGTCATCCAACAGGAAATTGAGGGACCAAATGGATGGAACTTCAACCAAATCGCCAAGAAAGTCACCACGTTTAATGAACCAAGGTAGTTGTTTTTAAATAAAAATACACATTAATAGCTATGCATTTTGTAGAGTTCCTGATTCCATGATCAAACCACTTAAAAATATAATTTATTTAGTGTTTGCTTGAAATAAATGTGCTTATATTTTGATGAACAGAATAATCTATAACCCACTTGACCTGAATAGATATTGAGGATAAGCTTACTACCTTTTCTATTTATTGTGTTAAATTACATGTAAATCAACCTGTTTTTAGTGTATCTTGTGTTTTTATTGGTATAAATAACACCAATATTTTTTTTTAATAGAGCCAATACGAAGTCTGCGGCAGAGCACACTAGCTAAACGTTCAAATTCTTCATCTTCTGTTCCCACGAAGAAAACTGTAAAGTCTGGACCTGCCCAGAAGGGAGGACTGAAACAATATGATAAAGGACAGGCTAAACAGAATACTAATAACAATAATGCACCAGAGCAATTAAAAAAGATTGAGCCAAGTAACCACAGTTCCCAGTTAGAAGAAACAAAAGAAATCCCAACATCATCTTTAGGCAATTCAGAATGGGTTCCACCTTGTGTAGAATCAGAAAGCACTGAAGCCGATAATGAGCATGAAATTCCCACTGAGCCAAAAGTAAAAGTATGTCATGAAGCAGGAAATTCTTCTAATTTGCCAGATTCTATTATCTTATGTAAAGAAATGGAAAATGGAGCACAGGCTGTTACAGAACATTATGATGCTACCTTTGGAACAGAATCAGCATCATCTGCTTTTGTGGAGGCAGATAAAGTTACATATAGCAATAGCCTTAAAGATGAAGGTGATGACATTATGAAATACACATCTGAAATATCTTCATTAGAAAAGGCAAACCATAAGACTGAGGAAGAACAGAATAGAACTGAAATAGAAGATCAAAACAAGGAAACTAGGATGAGTGATACTCTGCTTATTTCCAAAACTTGTGAAAATTCAAGTGAAATTGAGGAAGATTTTATAGTTCAGTCTAATTTTGTGGTCAGAGAGGCTGAATGCAACTTAGGTGTAAAGGCTAGTGATGATACTGCTCATAATGCTAATTTGCAAAAAGAAGACAAACAAGAGCTCTCAGATAACCTAGTGAAGGCTGATTTGAAAGACAATCTTCCTTTAAGTAGCACGGAATTTGAACAGACTGATTTAAAAGATGATGGTACAAATTCTATCAAATTAGAAGCAAGTACTTTGGAAGATAATATTATTCAAGACATTCCAACCCAACCAATATATCAAGAGCCTGAAAGTGCAAAAATGATAGAGTTTGAGAGTTCAGGATTGCAGGAAGATGGGCAATCTGGTGTTCCATTAAAATGTCTGAAAAAGACGAAGTCCAAAAATATCAAGACTAAACAAAATAAAACTATGATCACACAACAGAAATTGGCTACTATAGGCCAGGACACACACAGTAAAATTCATGTTCTTCCAAGTCCTCGTGGTCAGTCTTCAATAAGTCTGAAACGTCACATAGAGGAGCAAGGAAATATTCAGCATTGTCAGAAAATAATTAAAGTTAAGAAACAACATTCAGATAAAGATACAAGATTTCAGAGCTGTGACTCTGGAACACCTCTAAAGAAGCAAATCCATGAGGTAGGGAAAAATATTCCCCAGGGTCAAATATCAGTTCAGGTACGGAAGATAACGACAGAAAGAATGAATGACAGATCTGTCAGCCATCATGCTGGTTCTAAGGAAGGTTTTCATTTAACATTGGGAACAGCTAGTTCTAAACAAGGGCAGTTTCCACAACAGAGTCAGAAACAGCCACAGAAATATCACAAAACAAATAATTGCATTAAGGAAGAAGGCGGGAAAAAAGATTCCATGGCATTACTTGTGGATTATTTAAAAGATGATGAAAAGGAGAAAATGAAAGTTAGAAAGTTAGAAAAGAACCTTCAGCCTCGACAGAGAAGAAGCAGTAAAAGTCTTTCAGTTGACGAGCCACCTCTGTTTATCCCAGATAATATTTCTACTGTAAAACGAGAGAGCACAGAACTCCTGTCTCCCAGTGAAAGCAAAACTGTCTGGATACCTAGTAAGCAGTGTGGGTTTTGCAGAAAGCCACATGGCAACAGGTGTGTGTTTTTAACACATTGTTGATTTTACAAAAAAAATTGTAATCAGCATCTCATATTTTAGAGCAGGGGTAGGTGAATTTGTTTTGATGGGGATGGATGGACTCCTTTAATTTTTTTTTCATTTGCATGCTTCACAATATTGATTGTAGCCAATTATGTCATCATAGGACATGATCAATATTTTTGGCTTTTATTGGGGGGAGGGGAATTGGAGGCCAAGTGGTGAAGTGCAACAAACGTATTGCAGTGGTAGATTGCAAAAGGGTTGCTCTTTGGCTGTACATGATTAAGAGATTTCCAGAAAGATCTTTTGCAGTCAAATATCCATTCCTGTCTCAGTTTTAGGTTTTGACTATCTTTTTCAAATTAAAACAAAAAAGATAGAATCAGATTAATCAATTTGTAACCTAAAATCTAGAATTTTTGAAGTAAGTCAGAATGTCCTTCAGCTACACTAAGGAAGTGAAGGAAGATGAAAGAAGAAGAAGATAATGAACAAGCAGCAAAGGAAGAAATAGATACAAGAAAATGATCCTATATTCTGGTGGTTTGCAGAAAAAAAGCTTGTTTAAATGATTTGAAAATCAAAACGTGGGGATGAACAAATTAATAATGGCTTTTTTCACAACTTCTGGATTTTTTCTATTTCTTCTGCTACTACCCAGGGATCAAATATAAGCCAGGAATAAGCAAGGATTCAGATATAAACCACAATTGAAATAAGCCAGGATTTGCAAACCATCAGCAGCCCATCCTTGGTTTCAAATTCTGGATTGGTAACAAAAAAAATCTTAGATTTTTTAAGGAAGTATTCATTTTAAGCCAAAAACAAACAAATATTGATTTAATGTAGCATTAAATGTAAACCTTGCCTATGTACATTTACCTTTTAAGTAAAATCTTATTTATTCTATGATGCATACTTCCCAGTACATATATTCCATATTTCAGCCTACCAAATAATAAATGCTTTCATGGAGTTTTTCCTGCTAGTGCAGGGGAAGGGAACCTTGGCTCTTCTATGACTTATGGACTTCAATCCCCAGAATTCCTGAGCCATCATGGAAGAAGAAGAGTTCTGGGAGTTGAAGTCCATGAGTCATAGAAGAGCCAAG